>OMPJ01002559.1:2477-27183 GCA_900312935.1 Carapus acus
AAAAATTCTATTTGACGATTTATCAACGATTTAACTATTTTATTCAACAATTTATCGGCCCACCTGTCCAGCCAAAGCCTACAGGAACCACATCATAGACATACTGTTAGTGGTCTAAGTTCGATCACACTTTATATCAATAAAAAAAACTTAAACTTGAAACTTGAAACAAAAACTGCTGTTCCATATACTGTATTTAGATATGAAGATTTCCCCCAATAAACAACAACCAATGAAGAGAGTACAAATGATGCAGTAACTATAGAATATTTTTATCTAAAAAAAAAACACAGTATATTTTTTGTTGTCGACAAAACACTACCATCTTGTGCAGAAAAAAGTCACTGACAATACACAGTATAAACAGAGCAAGTTATTTAGTAACTTGCAAATCCGTTATGAATAAAAGTAAGCACACACATTTAAGCTTAACCTTTCAGGCCATCCTGTGCAAATTAGCTAAAACTGTACAGTAGTTTGTGCACCTTGGCTTCAGCAGAGGCAAGTGTCCTCCATGTCCACAGACCGGCTAACATCACGCTCCATTGAGGTGAGTTCCAGTCCTGTCAGCCTTTCTTGGCCCATGGTGGACCTCATAAGTTTTAATCCGCTTCAAAGCTGAAAAGCTCTTCTCACCTGAGGCCACTGACAGAGGGAGCGTCGCTTATTGTGTGGCAGAGGAAAGACAGATGAGGTCGAGTAAATGCTGCGCAGGGAGTTTGCGTGTTTGTTCAGACATGAGAAAAATTAGCAGGAACATTGCTTACTGCTATTTGGTTTTTTCTTTTCCTACTCTTTCTTTCTCCATCTCCTCCTTCCTCCTTTTCTGGCTGCCTGGTAGAAAAACTCTGCTTCATGGTGATTGGTGAGGTTTTGTAATTTGCCGGCTGTAGGAGTCACAAACCTGGCTGGCTGCCAGCAACTGGTGAAGGGGCCCCCTTGAGGGGGATCCCAACAACAGTGTCACTGCACTTTACTGCATCGACCATCACAGAAATTAAAGGGGCGCTCAAACTGTTTGTCGTTGCATTTTACTCATGAGCGGTCGTTGTCGTGGGGCCCCCCGCTAGCTTGGGGCCTCAGCCAATTGCCCGGTTTGCCTGCCTTGTCACGACGGGCCTAGCGGGAGGTAAAACCCAGGTTAATGCGATCGGTTGAGAAATTGTTGCATGCTTGGGTTGAGAGTGTTAAACTGTAAACCTGTTAAGTGTTTGCATATACAGTAGGTATCTTACCTTTATACAACCCCAGATCACTACAATGAAAATACAAAAAGCATGAATGGATTTAATTTTTCTTGCTCTCCGTGTTTTGGACCGACTAAGACTGATCATTTTCTTTGTGGGAAATGGAGAGATGTGGCATCATGCAGGAAAAACACAACATATTCTAACAAATGAACTGTAGGCCACAGCCTGGAGACGACTGCCATGAGCCTGTGGGTTCATAAAATGCCAAATGTTGCTACATCGTTTGTTTTCAGACTCCTTTTTGCGTTCTGGGACGAGGTCTGTGTAGTGTTCTCTGTAATTTAGCCCCTCTGCCAGCCTCCTCATTCAATCCCACCATCCTTGGGGAAACATTCTCTTTACCACTCAAACAATGCCAACTCCTTCTGGTACATACTTTACAACCCAATGGTGTCATAGAGGCGTAACAATGCCAGAGCACAGGGCACAGGAGAAAATACAGAAAAATGTAGTCATTTCAGCTTTTAAACACACAACGCACACAATAAAAAGTCAGTAAGTCTTTTAAGATGCTCAGGAGAATTCCAGTTTAAGACTCTCTTCCTGCCTTCACTCATGGAAAGCTAACATTCAGGATTTCAATTGCTATCATTTTGCCCTGGTACTTGCGAGCGTGTGTGTGTCTGTGTGCATTAGTGCCTGGTTGTGTGGTTTCTTCATTCTTCCTACATCAGCGCTAAAACGTGTGTGAGTGTTGCGAGAACAGTCGAGAACACAATTGAAGACCTCCATTCGCTGGTAGCAACCAGCCAAGGTGGAAAGGTTCAAGTTAGGAGGAAAATGGCGTGAAAAGAAAGCGAGAGAAAAAAAGGAGAGGAATAGGAAAAGAAGGAGTAAATGTACTCTGGCTCCACGGCTGTCTCATGTGACGGCACGGACTGAAGGCTTTTGCAAGGCTCATTTCCTCTCCGTCTTACACACAGAATTTGATACAACACTTCTGGAACAAAGTGATTTTTTTCCTCCACCGTTTTCAACTTTGGTTAACTTATTTTGACATCAGTGGAAGCTTAAAAACCAATATGGTTTCTGTCACTATCTGTATAGAATGTGACCCATGAAAGGTAACATATCATGCATGCATAATGGTTGACAGGGATTTACAGAGGCAAAGCGGGTCCAATTGAAATAGACTGTAATAATACGGCATTTTCTGAGATTGAAGGGACAATGTATCAGTCACTAAGGAGTTCATCTCCGAGGTGCAGAGGGGCTGTTGAAATAGCAGTAATAGGGCTGTAATACTTGGTTGCACCTCTTGGGGGACCTCCCAGGTAAACATGATATTTGTCACATGAGGTCTAACGTATTAAGTCCAAAAAACAAAGACATCCGATGAAAAGGCAATAAATCTGTGTGCACCACACACCAGCTCCTCCCAAAAAGTCGGATGTTGTGTCTGCAGCTGCTGCTCATATTTAAACAACATGTTGGCTCTGCAGTGGTGATCGCATAGTCGGACTCCACAGTTACACAGAAAAAAAGAGGTTAAGTTAATTGTCTATTAATTTTCATTTGTTTACACACATGCAACAGCATTAAATTCTAAAAGATCATTTAGATTTCCTGCCCATGGCGAACGGGAAGCAAGGTCAGAGCACCCCATGCTGCGTGTGTTGATTGCAACACTAGACCACTAGAACACTTACACACACTGTCAGCGCAAGGCTTGCCAATCTGTTTATTGATCTACATCTCAAATATCTAGGGCAGGAGTCTCACACACAAGGCCTGACGTCTACCGCGGCACGCGAGCGATCTAACCATCCCGCCCAGCTCAGAGCTCAGGATCAGTGGATCAGTTAAGTTCCTACCCTCTTACACCTCAGTCACATTCTGCCTCCCTTGGACACTACAGTGGTCACTCACTTGAATCAGTTAGAGGTCTTGCTAATGTTATCATAAAAGTACTCTGTTCCACTCACCATTCTCAACTTTTTTCTGCCGCTCCCATAAGGTATTGCCAAGGTGGATGATCCCCTCCATCTACTTCTGTCCTTCCAGTCATCTGCCGAAACACCCACCGACACCCAGTGTCACCCTTAACTCCATCCTTGAACCTTCTCTGTGGTCCTCCTCTTTTCCCCCTACGTGGCAGCTGCATCTCCAGCATCTTCTGTTCAGTAAACCCACTGTCTCTACTGAACATAACCCAAACCATCTCAACTGTGTCCCTGTAGCTTTAGCCACAAATAGCTCCACCGTAGTTGTACTTGCCGTTGAATAGAATAGAATAGAATACAATACAATACAATACAATAGAATGCTTTTATTGTCATTGTGCAACATATCAAGAGAATCATGGCACAATGAAATTAAGGCACAGCTCCAGCTCAGAAGTCAAAGTGATCAGGGGCAGTTTAAAAAAAAAAAAAAAAAAAACAGGCTAAGCTGCATTCAAAACACAGCAGGGGTGCAAGACAGTCCAGGACAACCCTGACCACCCTGAGGGAATCTTGCTTTCCGCCTCCATGCAGGAGGAGAACCACACCGTGATGCAGTGTACCAGGATGCTTTCGATGCTGGAGCAGTAGAAGGTCTCAAGCAGCCTCTGACAGATGTTGTGCCTCTTTAGCACTCTCAGAAAGTGCAGACGATGCTGTGCCTGCTTGATGACGGCAGTGGTGTTTTGTGACCAGAATAGGTCAGCAGAGATGACGTTGCCCAGGTACGTGAAGGAGTGGACCATCTCCACCCGATCACCGTTGAAATAGATGGGAGCTGGGTCTGTCCTGTGCCTCCTGAAGTCCAGGATGATTTCCTTTGTCTTCCTGGTGTTCAGAATCAGGTTGTTGGCCGAGCACCATTCAGACAGTCTCTGGACCTCGTCCCTGTAGGCAGACTCGTCCCCTCTCGTGATCAGGCCCACTACTGTCGTGTCGTCTGAGAACTTCACGATGGTGTTAGTGGGATGTGTTGGTAGGCAGTCCGTGGTGTAAAGGGTGTAGAGCATTGGGCTCAGCACACACCCTCGTGGGGAGCCAATGCTCAATATCCGGGATGTGGAGGTGTGGGGACCCAGTTTTACTGACTGGGGTCGGTCCGTGAGGAAGTCCTTGATCCAGTGACAGGTGTGTGCGGGGAGTCCCAGGTCTGCCAGTTTCCGGAACAGGATGTCGGGGATTCTGGTGTTGAATGCTGAGCTGAAGTCGATGAAGAGCATCCGTATGTAGCTCTCCTTGTTTTTGAGTTGGCTCAGCATAGTGTTTAGAGCAGTGGATGCCGCCTCCTCTGTCGATTTTGTTTGCCCTGTAGGCAAACTGGTGGGGGTCGAGGGATCGGGGGAGGTGGTCCTTAATGTGGTGGAGGACCAGTCTTTCCTCGCACTTGTGATGATGGGGGTTGGATGTCCCTCCTCTAATTCCCTTTCAACAAGTAAGCAATAAATATCTTTGGAATCTGTGTTAATTGTTCAATATTCGCCATTTGTCAATTCATGAGTAATGTGTTGTTTGGTTGTGGGGGTAATACTGTGCAAATAGTAAATTCATCCATCTATGCTTGTGCATATCTATATGTCCACTACAATGCCTATTTCGAGGTAACGCAGGAGGGGAGAAATCTTAACCTCAGCGTGTACATTCAATGGGTCACATGAGGGGTCACATAATGAGTCCATAAGAGAATAGATTAGGGAAAGATAAGAGATCAGAGGGGATCTCGTTTCTGCCCCTCAGCAGCTTCAGCAAGTCACCAGTGATCCAGAGAGCGACGGGTACCTTACAGGGGCAATGTGCAGGTCCGCAAGTCAAGTCAAGCCAAGTCAAGTCACGTGAGGAATATCAACTCAAAACACTTTGTATGGATTTATGAATCCCCTGAGGCTACGTCTCATTGCTGCAATCCAGACACTTTCCTGTTGTATTTCTCACCACTTATTGCCATAAGAGACGACCAACAAAAAGACCTCATCGGTCCATCGATTGTTGCAGTTGTTAAATTTCCCAGAATCCACTACCCAGCAACACCTACTGTATATCTGTTGTCACAATGTTATTGGTGGAAGAAAATGCATCTTTTCCATTTAAAGTTAGAGCGCAATGCTGTCAATCAGGACTGCATCTGATTGTGACATGTGGTACAGTTTGATTATCATTGGTCTGGTAAAAAAAACAAAAAAACAAATGTGTAGGTTCGGTCTGAGGCAAAGCCATTACGATTTGATTCCAGGTCAAACTGTCAAACAGAGTCACTCCAAAACAGATGATCAGAACACAACAAAAGACATCGGGAGCAAAAGCCAGAGGTTAGGGTTACGTAGTGTCTTAGTGTCCAAAAGACAAAGTGAGGTATGAAGCAAAGACAAGTCAGCTTCACCAAAGTTCAGTCTTGTGACAAATTGCCTGTGTCAAAAACAAAATACATGAAAGGCGGTAGGATTGAGGAGTTATTCCAAAACCGCAGTGATGCTCGGGCCCAAACAAGACAATGAGAAAGCAAAGAGATGCTGTGGTTTCCTCAAGAGATCAGGCTCAATTCTACTTAGGACATCATCTCAGCAGAGGTGGCTCCCCTCTCTCACGGCCGAGGGCAGGAGGTGACTGAAACCCATATTCTCCCACATCTCTCCACAAATCCTGTCCTTCATACACCTCACTTTCTCCTTGAAAGTGAACTTCATTTAGCGTTTCTGTCTGAGACTTCTGAGACTTGACAGTTCTCCTGGGAGGAGGGAGGAGGGCGGTGTCTGTAACCTTTACTGTAGTAAACTTTGCTCTTTGCAGTACATGTACACATTGCTCCAGCAGGGTCCATTCAAAGACACAGAGCCATGTTCAGTGAAGGGTTAAGAGTCCTACCACAGGACACAGGTAAAAAAAAAAACAATCAATGACTTCTTTCATACCATAATGGCCCAAGGAGCATGACATTTTGTAAAATTGCTTTGTAGATAAATAAGTGGGGGTCAGAGGGACACAAAGAGAAAACACGTCTCCTAAAACCCAGAAAAGATCAATGGGCAGTCTTGAGGTACAAAGACCGAGAGGTTAAGTATCACAGGAGTAAACGCCTCAGCCCCCACCCTACCTCCACACACCTTCCTGCAAGGAAAAGCACTTGTAAAATTGGTCTGAACCATAACACCCGTTCGTCCACATTAGTCCATTGGTGCACGTGTTTAATCTCCAAACCAAGTGCAGTTCTAGCGGGTTTGTAACTGCAGACACCTGGCTGGGTGGAAATAAATTGCACACATTTGACCTCCAACGCACACCCTCCCTCACATCTTCAAAGCTCCAGCACGGTTTTGTATAAAGCACATCAACAGATTCTTGCAGGTTGACACTTCAGTTCAAGATGTCGAGATATGGGGGGATATAGATCACATTTTATGAGATCACGTCACTGAGGCTTTAAAACACCTGCTCAGTGTTTCCCTTGGCTGTGTTTCTTCAATTATTTGACCGCATCGCTTTCTCCTGCTCTTGCCTCTATTTAGAGAGCCTTGGTGAAAGTTTTTGCTGGATCAAATCAACAGTAGCCTGATCCATCCAAGTTGGCTCTGGGAGTGGCGTAAAACAGTCTGGGTCTCTCCAGACCCTCATTAGCCTTCGGTAGAACATCAGCTTTTGTCTGATTACACACAGCAGGGGAACTGGCTGGTCTATATGGATGGTGTCATACGATGAGGGGAAATAAAGACAATAAATATACCTTTTTTCGTTCACACCGACAACAAATCGGTGTGCATCATTGCACCAGGTGCATTCGAGCACCATTGCTCTGCAATATCTTGGTTCACAACTTGGGTTAGGGTGTGTAAGCATGCCTGTGTGGCATTTAAATGTCACACTTGCGTGCTAACTATTGGCCACTATTAATAAATGTGTATTCAGTCACGAATAAAAATCAGTGTTCACCGTACTTTTTCTCTGGAGCACACTGTTCAAAACTTCACATATCTATGTGCCAAGGCTCATGAAAATACTGAAATAATTCTATGTTTCTTCTGGCACACTCTGCACATAATGCGCCTACCGGTATGTTACCTTCTAAACATGTGTCAGACATATCGGATGTTTAATAGTATGTGTGCTTTGCATTACTGTCATGGAACGTCTAGAGAGGTACACTCTTGACACACATAAACACAACTTTTGTTATTTTTCTACATTTGATCATACTTTTTTCTTGTGTGAAAATATGGGCATGTGTATGCACAGCACTTGTATTTGAAGGGTTGTGGCTGGTTTGCATTTTAGCAGGGCTCATGTGAGGGGTAGCAGCTCAGTGTGTTCCTCATCTATCTATCTATCTATCTATCTATCTATCTATCTATCTATCTATCTATCTATCTGTCTGTCTGTCTGTCTGTCTGTCTGTCTGTCTGTCTGTCTGTCTGTCTGTCTGTGCGTCCACACTTTTCGGGGGGGCATTAGTGCAGTTGATGGATGGCAGGGAAGAGGATGTATTGTAACACTTGTGTTCTAATTCTTAATGCTTAACTGACTCAAGCTTTACCTAATGTCACTTTGCTCCTTCTCCCTTCTCTTGTCTTCCGATATCATACCATCACGAGACTAAGTGGCATCACCCAGCATATCTAATATTTCCTTGGGAGATATATTTTGTCATTGTCTTTCAAAATCTAAAATCTAAATCTTGTCCTAGATTTCAACTCATTTCAAATGCAAATTGCAGTCAGGTCATGACTTTCCTTCAGGTTTAGCAGTTTGATTATACACCGTCCTTGATATTCTGGGTACTGTATGTTAACATGGAACAAGATGGATATCAAAATGGATGAAAAGTCACAATACTAGATTTGATAAGTAAGCTGCAGTGATGCATGAAACCTTCACCATAAAACCTTTTTCACAGCACTTCCAAGGCGTCCGGTTTAACGACCCGCCTCCCCCAATACAACAGCCAGACTTGCACACAGACAAGTAAAACCCTTCCTTACAACCACGGCCCCGTCTAGCACCTTCACTGGCATCATCTCCGGTGGAGAGTATTGCTCAGGGCACATCGACGCTTTGACAGCGGTGGCTGAGGGAGGCGAGAGCGTTCCTAAATGCTGGTTTGAGCTTTAATGGCAGGAGGCCAGAGGGAACACGTTCATTCATGTTGAAACTGATTGGAACAGAGAGGAGTCATTTGCTCCAATCAGACCTGGTGTTGTTACAAAAGCCTCCTGGGTTCTGCTCTGTCGTTCACAATTCTTTGATTTCTACCGCTTTCCACCTCTCTTTTCCTCACTTTGTCTCTGGTTGTCTGCTGGCATATGTCATCCTGCAGCTTGGCCCTTACATCAGCCTCTCCCCCCTCTCCTTCTCCGGGATGCTGAGGGAGCCTGGTGCAGCCACTCAGTGTCTGTCTCCGTCTCTCTCCCACCCTTTTCTCGTTTTCCCTCTCGTTTCATCTCTCCTCCTCTCTCCTCCCAATTGCTCTAGTCTCTATGTACGTCAGTTGATCTCTCTCTGCCCTGGACGCGGAGTCGGTGGACGTTGCCTAGAAAATCAGCTATAGTGTAAACATAGCAGAGGGTTGACTGGATGTTGTTGTGCAGCCTGGGGGTATGAATGAAACCACAATGAAGCCACATTTGCTATAAATTGACTTAAAGAGTGCCTGACATAAGTTTGCCATTTGTGGCCCCCTTCTCATTCTCCCCTCTGCCTATGCCTGTGCCTTTCTCCACCCCCTCCGTTTCTCTGTCTCTCTCACACACCAGAAAAAACAGCACTGGAAAACATTGTTTGGTAAAAAGCTATTTGTTTGTCTTTCTTTGCGCCATCCTGCTCTTTAGATGATTTATTTGACTGCATTGCGGTGCTCAGCTCCAGTTTCAGACAGCTCAGCCAACATAAACCTTGTCACAACTTTGAATTCCTGAGCGGGCTACAGCTTCCAGGCAGAGCTTCAGCAGATCAGGATTGGATAAATACACAAGATAAGCTGCCCCAGAGCCACACGTAGCTCACCAGATAGGCAAAGGCCTCCTAACCGCCGGTTATAATGCACAACAGGATGACTAGTCTGAAACAGGAACAGGGCTCCTAATTTCCTCTGTGTAGACCGAGTTTATTCACATCATCCTCATTCCGTCTGAGGACTGAGGTGTTAATGTGAAGATTAACAAGAAATAATGCTGCTGTTGTCAGTGAGTGGAACACAGTCATACTCATGAACAGTGTTATCTCTATGTATTTAGGAGAAGCTCTTTGCCACAGTTAATGTTGCGTGAGCTGTGCAGTCAGAATGTTTTACACACTTATTGACCATTTTTGAATATCTGACTCAATTTGGCGGGAAAAAACTCCTCATCCACTTACTCCCCATTTTTCCGATATCTACAGATTCTCTGCAGCAGTCTGTTCTCATCCCCTGTTTACTCCCTGCCTTCAGACTCTAAACCAATACCACCAGATATCTGCATTCTTTGGCGATCCTCCCCAAACACGGTCTCAAGGAATCCTGTGATCTCCAGCACAGTGAGATCTGATGGACTGGACCATGTCAAATCGTGTACCAACAGGTTCATATGTTAGTCATCCCACTGTAGACGTTTTCATAGGTGTGCTGAATTTCACAGCTCAGCTCATAGAGATTGAAAGTTTGTGTTACATTATTTGTGTCACCTCAGTGATTTAGTCAGTTACTCTGCTCAAATATTTGGCAGTCACTGCACAGCGGGGGTTACCGCTTCAGAGTCAGAGACACAACAACGGGCGGAGGACACCACGACAACAGACTAACAAGTAGAATCTCTTCAATTTGCTCATTTGATGAAAAGTGATACGCTGCATTAAAGCTAGCGTACACCGATCCTGTCACAACACTACGGCGCCATGATTTATGGGTTGACTCTGTTGCTGTCGCTGCTTTACAAGGCAAGCTGGGAAACCGACACGGCACATTCAGGAGATTGGTCTGTCCTGACACCACTTCAAATCGAGACCTTGCAGAAATGGTTAACAATGGAGGCTGTAATGGCGTCTGTGAGCGTCGGATGTCTCCCTTTGCCACTGCTGTTACTAAACCACGTGCACAAGGAATGGAGATAAGCTTGTGTTGCTGTGAAAGCTGGTCAAGCTTTCAAAGGTGAGCTGTTTGTGTACTACCGTTATAAATCTTACTATTACACAGTGGCTGGATATGATGAATTTCTCATAGAGTAAGAAAATCTACTTTGTCAACAGACTGCAAAATGTGAACTGATTCCAAGCTTGGCCTGTATCTATTCTTAGAGCGAGCAAATGAACCAAAATGTTACAAGTGTGAAAAAAAAAGTCGGTGGGGAATATGTACACTGCTCCCAGAGATTTCTGCCAAAGAAAACAGTAATTCTCAGCTTTTTCTTTGTCCTGTGAGACATATTTTCCTAACCCTAAGTTGAGCTATGACTATGGGTTGACTGGGATTTGCAGTGAGGCCTGAATAGCTCTGTGCTCTGATGGAACCCACAAAGACTGTGGGGGCAGAACGGCAAGAGGGGCAACTGTGTGTGTGTGTGTGTAGAAGCGAGGGAGAGTGTCAGTGTGAGTGTGATCTACTTTTTGAAGGTGTATGCTTGAACAATACACAGTAGATGTGTGCATAGGTTCATGAGCATGGGTGTGTACACTTGACCTGAATGGGCGACAAATTCATCAGTTGTCATTCCGTGTGCATTTGTGTGTATCTGCGCATGCTGGTCACCATCCAGAGCTGCAAGCACTGAAAACTTCCACTCCACGTTTTTCCTCACAGTGTTTGATCCAGCTGACAGGAGGCCATTGTTTTAGGGGCCCGCTGGGTTTGAACCTCATGAGCAAGTACTGCTTGGCAGGAAACCAGCATTTCTGGAGAGTAAGATACACAAATGATGGCTGAGATCAGCGGCTATGGAGACCTCCTCATTCCAGGACCTGAGTAAGAAAAGCCACTGACTCTCCTAGCCAGGCTTACAATAACACAGCCGCTTTTGTTTTTCAGGGGGACCAACCCGAAGGATTGTTGTGACATATTGGATCACAGTCTATGAGAAAAGGGGTACTTTCAGGAAGGACACTCCATTGGTTTTGTCCAAGTTAGCAATAGACGTGCAAAAACCTAAAATCCCCTCAACAGGACCAACGCATCAGACAGGACGCCCAGAAATCATCATGGAAATACAACATTTGTCTGCATTGGTCTTTTCCATGTGTGTGATGCCTTAAAATACCACACAAACGTGGAATTACATTGGAGGGACACAAATAACCCCTATCGTGGTACTTGGTTCACAAGTCCTCAGTAGAGATGGAGATCACTTGCTCATCATTCCATTCATTCATTGGTCTTGCTTTCAGCTTCACAGATCACAGTTGGATGTCATATCAGACAATATGGCGCTCTGCTAAATAGAGGCACACTTACCGAGCCTCTCCACCACAAAAAGGTGATGGATCCCTGAAGTGGACTGCACACTCTGAGCTGGGTATGACTTCTTACCCGGGGTGAAGTAGTTCAAGTGTCTCAGGGGGAGCATGTCAAATCCCCCTAATTGAGCTCCACCACACATAGAGGAGTCAGCTGAAGTGGTTCAGATATCTGCAGATCCAGGTTAAGTTGGGGCCGAAGAGCGTTCACACTGGCATTGAATGTTGGTTGCATTTTCATTATAATGCAAACTTCAGCCAATAATCTGAATGAAGTGTGTAAAGCAGGCCTTATACTGCTACCACCTGACAGGGAGAACGCAACTGCTCATAGATTCCCTATCTTACGGTAACATCATCAGGATTTTGTACCACTCCAATGCAGGCCTCCATGCTTTCAGAGAGTGGCCACAGGGCAGCACACACAGGGAAATGAATGAATCCCATGCTGGAGTCATCCTGAAATAGACATGTCACGCAGTCAAACTATTTCATCGCTCTGAAAATTAGTTTTGCTGCTGACAATCTGTCTGAGACCATCTTAGGAGTTCCATCTGAGATGATGGGTTTCAGGACATCGAGATGAGATGGAAAGAATGTGACCCACAGTATGTGCGTGAGTAAGAGAATCAGAGGATGATACCATCACATAGAACGGTTGAAATCCTTCTGACATGGAGTATCCAGCTACCAAGGCATGTTCAAAAAAGACAATTGTATCTCTCCACCAACAGCAAAGTACAGGAAATGCACGCACACAGGACTAATGCTCTTTCTATGGGACATCTGCTGGTCTGAGGGGATTTTAGTCGACAGTCCAGTAATGCTGGAACCACCAACTATCTTCCATGATGGGTGGAAGTTCTTTCTCAGTGTGTCAGTACTAAATACAAATGGACAAAAGATGCAAAACCTTTGTGATCAACTACTTCCTAGGAAAGAGCAATGTTTGACATTGTGGCTTATAGAGAAAATGAGAACCATGTGCATGGGCTCAGCAGCAGGACAGAGAGATGCAGCAGCCAAAATGCGAAAGCGTCGCCCAGTGGCTGGACCTCAACGCCAGCAGATGCTTATGAGTTGACAGAGACGACAGAGGCCGAAGGCCATGAGTCAGCATTGGGGGCGGGGCAGGGGTTGAGCATCGGCATGCTAACTTTGTTTGCAACCTTTATTTATTGAGGCAAAGCTTGCTGAACAGGCACTCTCCTTTCAGGCTCATCACACACAAGCCCAAGACACCCTTCTTACGCTGCCAACTATCTCACTCCACTGCAGCTGCTGGGCTTAAGTGCGTTGCTCAAGAGAATCCCAAAATTTTGCCTTTGAGAGATTGGTCAGCATTATTCACTCTTTCCATACAATAACCAGAGATTTGAGCCAACGGTTCTCCAGGTATAAACCACGGGGGATAACATTTAGTAGAGCCTGAACAACAGTGTCAAGTTGGTGCTCACAGAATGTCGTTAAAGTGCAACTTGTTACTTTTTGTGGCTCTGTAAATTAAAGCCATGTTTTCTGTAAACACCACGGCTTCCCATGGCTTCACATCATTTAATGTGAGGATTCAAAAATTTAAAAAAAAGAAAAGAAAAAAGAAAACAGAAGAAAGCTAAAGCAGCCACATGTGTCCAAGAAAAACGATATCGACAAATTTGAAAATAGGAGCTGTTCCTCTATCATCTGATCCTACAATGATTGTCTCTAGACAGCAAATGTCCACCTGTACCTCGTCTTAAAATATCCATCCACCAGTTTTAAAATTGCAGCTTTGGTGAGGCATTTACCCTAACTAAAGGATGATTCAGATTAAAGATGGAAATCTTTATTTGCATTCATTGAATAATAACAATATTTATTGAGACCCACAGGCTTTTTTTCCGACAACATAGACAGTCTGAATGAACACCATCCACAAAAAGTAAATCCCACAACAGAATGAGCTTTGGTTTCATCAAAATTAAGATATGTGCCTGACCTTGAGTTGGGTGTTATACCACACAGATTTTTTCACTTTTCACTACATCAGAGGAGAGTTTGCAATAACAATGGGTGCACACGTCTGTGTGTGTGTGTGTGTGTGTGTGTGTGTGTGTGTGTCTTTGTGTGTGTGCGCAGGTCTGTTTGAGGGGTTTGCACGGTTGTGTGTAAATTCTCCTGTTTCTAAGCGTTACCTGAGATGAAGCCGCCCCTGATTAAAGGACAGCTGATACCTTGACATCAGTTGTTGCCATGGAAACTAATAGGCACAAATTACAGAGAGTGTGGCGCTCATTTCCTTGTTAAGTGCTTAGGGAGGTCACAGAGGCTAACGTTACCCCAATCACAACAAGTGATTTCAAACAAGTCCTCAGATTACCAGTGGTGCTGCTACAGCCTGGGAAAGATCAAAATTCATATTTCCCTCCGTAATTCTTGTTCTTTCCGTTACTTTTTCCCCTCTTGTATTCAAAGAGTTTGATGATTAGAGCTCCACATCCTCCCTTTAGATGGAAAAAATTAAAACTGCATTCTCTGATGTAGGAATAATGTATTTCAAACATCACACTCGCAAAAGTAGAGCACAGGACATAGAGCTGAGGAGAAAGTTGGACTTTTAGGTTTCATTCTGTGGAGATGCTGATGTGTCCTTGAGCAAGACAGAGAGTCCATAGGGGCTCCTTCACAAGAGAATCATTTCCTCATTGAAATCCATCCCCAACATCTTGCCATCTAGCGTGTGGCAAGATCAACATCTTTTACTGCAAAACTTACCTCAATTCAATTCAATTCAATTCAGTTCAATTCAATTCAATTCAATTCAGTTCAGTTCAATTCAATTAAATTCAATTCAGTTCAATTCAATTCAATTCAATTCAATTTATGTAGCACTGAATCATATCAGAAGTGATCTCAAGGCGCTTCACTTGCAGTAAACATGTTACTGCCTACTTTCAACTCAATGGTAAAAGAAGTAAAAATGATTATTAAGGTAAGGTCAGCACATTGTGGTGGAGGGGAGCATGGGATGGAGGGTAGTCCAAAAATACTGGGAGGGAGGAGAGGAGTCGAAAGGATAAAAGTGTTGGGGTAAAGGCGCAGGGGGAGGGAAAGGGAAAAAAATCAGTGATAGAGTGATTGGGTGGAGTGATAAAGGGCGAAGGGAGGCAAGAGGAAAGGGAGGGTTGAGGCAATGCTGAGGGAGAAGGAGAAACTGCAGAGGGAAAGGGTCGGACCGTTTCTAAAGTTCCACAGATTCTCTTCTCCGGAGACGGAATACTTCAGACCTTTGTGGTATTGGGAACATGTAAAAAAATGTCAGAGCTGTCATAACATTTGTATGGAGGGACGATGGCTCCCCTGCCTTCTTCTCCCCCATGTGGGATTTCACGTGCACCAATGTCTGGTGAACTAATGACGTTTCCGTCGGAGCTGAAATGTTTTTTTTAAAACTGCAGCTCCTGTCCCCAGGTTTGGCTCCCACTGGAGGTTTTATCAGCTTCTTGCATCTCAGCAAAACGGTCAGTGGGGCGGAATTCATGTGCGCACGCCCACAGTCACTCTTGAAAGCATTCACAAACATTTTGTACAGGTACACGTCTCCATCTAACACACACACACACACACACACACACACAATAGAAATACAGTATATACACGCAGGCTCTCGCAGGTCATCATCCAACGCGTTCACTCCCATGCCTGGGGTGTACAGACATGAAGCTCCAGCTCATTCGGCCCGTGCTGAGTGATACAGACCACATAGGAAGGGAATGTTTCTGCTTTACATCCGTCTGAAATGATGAAAAGTCAAAGTGTTCCGTGAAAGGCCACACACACCTCCTGCCATGGAACCGACCTGTCTCCCTCTTTGTCTGTCTCTTTCCCTTTGCCCAGGACATCCAGGCTCCACTGGATGTGTTGCATCATCATTCCAAATCAGGAATTCTTAAATTACTTAAATGAAAGTTACAAAGGCAATAACATAGTTAATGTCACACCTTTACCAGCTGTCTTCCTCACATTTGTTTACTACACTGAGGAGAATACGGAAGAGGCCAAAAAGTTTCTGGTTCCATTCCGGGCATGTCCCAGTGCGACGCTGACGTGTTCTTGAACAAAATTCGGAACCCTAAATTGGTGCATTGCTGAGCACCCACTGCTCCTAAAAAATGACAATGGGTCAAAGACACAAATGTCTGCAAGCTGAAAAAAAGATTTCAGAATGTGTAGAAAATCAAGTTTCAACCACAAATTCCTACATTGACACTTACATGTGGCAATCTTACATATTGGCACCGACTTAACCCAGTAGCAAAAAGAGATAAATGATGAGTATAAGCCACTGGTAAGTGTTAAGCAAGCAACAACCAGGAGCAAATGTATTGACACAGAACTTTTCAAATGTCCGAGGGTTTTTGCACCTTATTTTGGACATGTTTACAGCTGTGACAGATCTCCTCAAGGGAAATTGGTGGAGCATCACAATGGGAGGTAAATTTGGAAAATTTGGGGCATTGACACCGAACCATGTCCTTACAGGTTGCAGCACCACGAAGCTCCAAGAGGTGATAACATAGAGATGGGTACCTGGGACTGACTCTTGGGGGAGGCAGCAAGCAAAAATGGACAGAATTATGAAGAGGGGCAGGGCTGTTCCTTGAAAGCAGTACATTTTTCAAGGGTGACATAAACTTTACAACACACAGTTCAGTTCACCACTTTGTCAGGTTGTCAGGGTCCCTGGAAACTGAGTCACTGGGTCTCCTCCGCAGATGCAGATGTAGAGATAGAGATTCATTTTGAAGGACAGCATCTACAGAGCGAAGCCCTCCTGAGGTCCAGTCCTGACAAACAACCACAACAGCTTTAGCAAAAATGTGTTACTGGACTGGTCCTACCAAAGCAAACCATTACAAACTTTGCGATAATAACTGCTATCATGTTCCATCCCATCCTACTGGGGTTGAACTTGAACATTTTGGCTCTGATGATTGGATGTGATCCATTTTGAGCTTTTCCGTACCAGATGATTATCTCAAGTACACTCCAGCCACAGACATTTGAAAAGACCATTCGGAATAAAGTCAACGTGTGCAGTAGATGGTGTTTGTGCCCCCCAGGAGAACTGCTGACAAGCATCACTGGATCCACATTTAAGTATGTAAATCATAGATTGTGTGAATCTGAGACGATCAAGCTGTGGAGGGGAACTGTTTTTGGTTCTTGCGCCGAGCTTCGTGGAAGCAAATGGTTACATTGAACTGTGGAGGAGATGAGCCACACAGATCACCAGAGGATCACCAGAGCGCCCTGAGGTCTTGATGCGTCATGTCTTCTAATTCTGTCTAAGTTAAGAGAAAATGATACGTGTGTAACCAGTGTTCTGCGTGAGATTTTGCTGTTTGACTGAAAATGTCGTGGTGTCATCATGTCTGAGGGCTGCTGTGTCCAACTGATCATGAGTGAGGTTTATTTGCATAGTTTGTAATGGCAGTTGGGATGGGAAGAGGCTGTGATGCAATGAGTGAGTTGGTCTCATAAGGACGTTTCCTCATCTCTCTCTTGTTAAACCACAAACTACCATTCCACATGGGAAATTAAGATCTATTAAGCTACTACAAGTTAACTTGACGAAGAAAGTGTCAGAAGCTCAAAAAGGAGTGGAATCGTCGTGAGGGTGTGGCAGAGGGCAAAAGAATGAGAGGGGAGAGGTTGACACTACTAAATTATGTGCCACCATGCAAAGAAACGCTTGAAAAGACTAAGCAAACAATAACAAAAGTAGCAAACTTAGCAAAGTCCCAAACATCTCCTTCAGGGAGCGTATTTGTCACTCTTAGTTACGAGAGTTCAGTTTCCATAGCAGCCTGGACGTATCGCAGATATTGAGGGAGTGATGGTAACCTTGAGATATCGGCATACTCGGACAAGCGGCAGCTGTCCTGGTTTAACTCTCATCCCAGTAATTCAGGTAGAGCAGTACACGCCGACCTCCACAATTCCAGCAACTTCCACCCACATTTAACCTGAAATGCAACTCGTCAGCCAAAATAGCAGAAAACACCTGTGAGAGCAATGTGTAGTGCTTTTTGGCATGAAGGTTAGCACATTTGTCTCCTTTCCCTCAGCGATCACATTCTGTGAAAACACCCTGACGAAACGCAGGTATTGTTTTGTCCTCTGTGGAGACTGTTGAGATGAGGCTGTGATCTCATTGCCTGAATTGCCTCAGTGGTCTCGTTCCCAGAGGTTTGGTCTCACTTCTTGTGTGTGTCCGTGCTCTGCCGGCACAAAGTCAACTGACTCCGCAGGCTACACCAAACAATCTGCCCGGCTATTTTTGGTTCAGGATGTTGGAGCTCATCTGGCTCGATCATGGCACGAGGAGCGCCTGGGTTGGAAGTCGGCTTCAGTGAGTAAGCAAAGCAACTCGGGCTTTATGTTTGTGAGCTGTGTCCACCTCTCTCAATTCTGTTCGCCTTTTACATCAGTGCCCGGTGCCTCCAAAGACGAATGTGGTGCGTTGCGGATAATTATGATCGATGTTTGCATCTCCCCACCAAAACGTATCCCAAAAATCGATCCAGATTGGGAAGTTGTGACTTTTGATGAGGTCAGTATCGTTACTAAGATGTGATGTGTGATGAGATGAATGTGAGTCTGCGCACATAATACAAAGAGTGCAGGGGAGGCCTCAGTTCACGCAATCCAACCTGCTCCATTTTTCAGAGCAAAATATCAAGTGGCTGCCAACGCTGATGATCACGCACAGGCTGGACAACTGCTCTGCAGCTTGGTGGAATCTTGAATCGCTCTCAGAAACTTTTTGTGAGATCAATTCAATTCACAGTACTCTTGACTCTCAACACCCGTCCAATCAAAGTCCAATTACACAAGCTCATAGCTGACTGGTCGCTGCTTCCAAGCATGAAATGGTATAGCCAAGGAGACAGAAAAAAAAAAAACAGCAAGCACATTAGAGACCCACAGCAGTTTTTTGGCCGACCAAATCAGATGTAATATTGCCCAGACTGGGACTGGGGGTTGAGATTAATGTCTCTGTGAGTACACAAGTTTGGTCTGAAGTCAGACTTGTGGGATGTTGTGATGGAAGGCAGGAAAAAATCCACGACAACATCAAAACTGGGCAAAGGAAGGAGGAGAGAAGAAAAACAGGTACGCCTGTTTTTCAATTCAATAAAAGCGACGCAAGGCTTTCAGTTTCTTGGGTGGCTCGTGGAACGACTGAGATAAAGAAGAGGAAGAGAGAGAAAAGTTGCCTGCGCTATTGCTTTTAATCTGACATCAGGTTGCAATGTGGTTTTGTTAAATATGAAACATTTGAAACTTTAATTCGTTAAATGCATTTGGTCGGCATGTTGCATGGATAGCAATGATATTTCTACTCCACTCACTGTACACTGAAACTACATAAAAGTTTGGGGACTTGTAGAAGATAGTTCCCCTCTCAGTTAACCTCTTTGTGTCTGCTTGGATTGGAAGTGACCCACTGCAGCTGTCACAATAGGCATCAGACTTGCTCCAGACATGGGACCCTTAAAAGGTGTGTGAGGACTGGACCTCTTGGTGCCTCTGCAGCCAGCACTGGAGCTTTCACTTGGTTTCACCGTGCTGGTGTGGTGACTTCAAAAAAAATCTACACCAATGAGAAGCATTTAACACTTTGGAGATGTTTTCTGTTTTATTGGATATGTTGATGGATTTTATGTATGGCAAAGACAGAAATTTGCCAACAGTTTGACAAAACAGTTTCAACAAAACTATGAAGACGAATGAAAGCAATGTGAACATGCACATACTCGTGCATCAAGGAGTCTCTCTCTCTCTCTCTCTCTCTCTCTGTCTTTCATTGTTTTCCTTGCTTTTCACTGATTCCTGCCATCAAAGAAAGAATGACAGATTAAACTCGAATGTGCCGTAAGCACCCCCAGTTCGAGCAGCTGGGCATAAACACATTTAAAGATTTCAACCAGATTTACTCCTAATTAGGGAAACACAAATAAGATTAATCCAAGATATGTCACAGCTTTTCCTCGGGGCACTCTCATAATCCAAAAATGAATCACCAAGGGTAACATTTAGTCTAATTGGCTGGAGGAGATCGCACAGGCCTGCTCATACTTTATCCCATTCCAGGTAATAGAAAGAAGTGTGAGTATGGAACAACTTTCTTTTCATATTTCCCAATATAAACCAGTAGAATAACATTGTCGCCACAATACCACAAACTCTAAAGTCTCATAAAGTGGAGGACTTTTGCAAGTTATGAAATCTTTTCTTAATATAAAACTGAAAATCCCTCAATTAAAACAGCCAAGGCGACTGCACTGGCTTGATGTGCAACAACTGCATCAGAGGACAAGAGAAGCATTTCATGAGCATGAACTGTAGCAGAGCGCATCGGTCAAAACCTCTATTAAGTGACGTGTTACGCTCAACCGCAGTTGTGAGCCAAACGTGCCGAGGACCTCAGAGGCAAGACACAGAGACAGTTTGTACGGGGCCACAACACGGTATCTTATTCTCTCAAAAAAAGGTCCTCCATAAAGTTGGTTCTGAGAGAGGAGGAAGGAGACACTGGGTTTGACGTGGAGGGAGCCTGGAACAAAAAAAAAAAAAGGTTTAGAATGAAAAAAACACAGATCTGCATAAAAGACAAGAACTAGTCCAGCACGCAAGCCTCTAAACCGCTGTCATACGCTGACCACAGAAGTTAAAATGGAAGCGTCGTTCATCGAGATCAGCCACACCTGTGCTGGGCTGAGTGTGGCTGGTCTCAGGCTGAGGAGGAAGACGTCCACACACATGCAGACGCCTGAGGAGGAAGACACCCACACACATGCAGACGCCCGAGGAGGAAGACGCCCGGCCCTCGCCCCTATTTGGCCTGCAGGAGAGGGACTTGGGATGAGTGGCACAACATGGCGTGCAAATACTCAAAAACACGAGTGACTGACCTAAACCTGAAAAAGGGCTTATATGTGCACAATTTCATGTTTCATACATTTTCCTATTTAAGGCTATCTTGAGGTAAATTTGTATTGTTTAAGTTAAAGCTTAGTGAATCCAGGCTGACCAATGCACTTGCTCCAAATTGATAGACAATAGATAATAAGTTTGGAATACAACCATCTGAGTTTGTGGTATTCAGCGTGAACATTTCAGTTTTTGGAGCCTTTATTATTTCTAAACTCTAAAAGTTTCTGCGAGATGGCCTCCACTCATGCTTCACTGCATTGAAAAACTCTTCTTTTGTATGTCATAGTGCAATAATTCGACTCAGTCTGACTAACAACAATACTAACAGCAACACCAGCACCAACATGAAATCTCACAGTCTTGAGAATCCAAGTGCATAAACAGCGGAGCCCAAACATTCACAACAGAAATGAAAGGGGCGCTCACACAGTTTGTGGCTGCATTTTATTCCTGACCAGTCTTGGCCCCCGCCAGCTTGGGGCCACAGCCAATTTCCTACCTTGCCTGCATTAACACGACAGGCCTGGTGTCTGTGTGCGTTTGTGCGTGTGCGTGTGTGTGTGTGTTGTGTGTGAATACATTCAACTGTGTGTGTCGTTGGGTTTCCTGGTGCCCTAACACGATTAACTTGCCTAAATTAAGAAAAGCTCAGTATTAATGAGATTTTTTTTTTAATCACAATCACGATGTCAGTTGCTGTTTAGCTTAGCACAAATAATCATAGTGAATTAAATCCAGCACACAGAAAGTCTATTAGATGTTGTTTCACTGTAAAATAATCTGAAGAAATGTGCATCGACGCAAATCAGGGTCTCCGTCCCTCCCTTGAAGGGAGTGTGTGTGCTTGTGTTTATTTAGGTGCGAGAACGAGAGCGAGAGCCTTTGTTTGCCTGCGAGATTGTTTGCTAAGATGGGGAGCAAAGGTGGAAAGAGAGATCAGGGTTGGCAGTGTCAGCATGGGGCCAAACAGTCAATACACACATAAACACACACACACACATGCGCACACGCACACACACAGGCGTGGGCCTCTCTCCAACACACATCTTATCATTTCCTGTTGTTTTCAGCATTGGCAGTACAAAAGGGGTTTTCATACAGATAAGGAGTAAACAAGCAGACATTTACATCCAATGCGCACCCTAGCAGGTGTGTATGTATAAGTGTGTGTGTGTGTGTGTGTGTATGTGTGTGTGTGTGTGTGTGTGTATACGTGTGCGTGTGTGCGTGTGTGCGTGTTCTAAGAGCAATGTGGAGAGCAGATAGTTTGGCTGCAGGTAACGGGTGTGTGAAATTGCATCCCTCCATCCTGGCGTACTGTGTAGTTTGGCCTCCCATAATTGGATTTTTCTGAGGAATGAAATTCTCAGTATTCATTTTCAAGTTGTCATATGAAAACCGATTTGGGGAAGTATGACCTTGAAAAGCAAACACAAATTGTCTGTGACTGTGGATGCACAAATTCAGGCAGATGACTGTGTATGGATTTGGTGGAGTAAACATTTGATCCAGTAGAGGGCAACACTGGGCACTTCCAATTTAGTGCTCATGTAGCGATTTGGTTTGGGAACATGAGAAAGTTTACTGGCAGCATTTGGGTCTGGTAATAAGACAACATATTTCAGCTCTGTGGAAGTGAAGGCAAATAAGACAGTGAGTGGAAATATGGAAATGCTTGGGTTATGGAAATTACAATTCATTTGCATGCCGGTCAATTCATTTATTCTTTATCTAACCATTACCTTACCATCTTATTAGCCCTGCATTGTGTTTGAATCTGTGGCATTCGTCGTTATCATCGGCAACTGTCAAGCAAATCTTATGTCATCAGACCAGAGAAAAAAAAAATTAATTGGAACCAGAGGTTGAGTACATGTGGAGGCTTTAAGGTTCAGTAGCTCTAAATGGGCTCATAAAAAAGTGAGTGAGACATAACAGAAACCCGAGTCCTATAAAAAAGGAGCATGTTGAATTACATATTGTCTTAGAGACACTTTAAATCAGCTGATTAGGCCTTTGCAGGAGTGCGAAACAGCATAAAAATAATGGTTCAGTGCACATACTCATGTCGGTGACCTGCTTCCCAATCAAACACTTGCTAGTCTGCGCCTGTGTGTGTGTGGAGAGTAATAGGTAATAAGTCATACATATAGTTATGCGGTGGAATTCCTGAGGACCTACAGCGGCCCACACAGCCAATAAATACAGCCTGTTAAGCCAGCTCGATAAGTTGGTCACTGGGTTCATGATTTACAGGTGGACAAACACACAGTAACTCCAGCAGGCAGGGTCTGCATATGTCCACACAGGTTCATGTTGGTGTTGCCAGTCACAGAGAAGTAAGTAGGGGAAATGTTTCTTTTTAGGAAATGTCAGTTCACTGTTTGTCGAGGTTAGATAGAGTTAGATGGGGAGAGATGAGATGAGAAAAGAAAGGGAGAGAGAGAGGTGGAGAGAAAAGTCATCTACAACCTGACCATCCTGCCATGCCTGTCACAATAACATCAACTGAATGACCTTGGAGGAGAAGTAGTGGGGTCTCTGTTTAAATGAACCCCTGTCTGCTGTGTTGAATATCACAGGACAAGGCCTCATGTTCAGCTCACCCCACGTGGACCATAGAAATCAACATCTGGTTAGAACTTGGAATGAGGCACGATTACGACCAGTCAGGTTACACAAACGATTCCTGAACGTGGCATCTCCTATTCATTCCTTCAACGTCCTGCGTCCTTTTTATGCTGCACTCTTCCTCTCAAGGTTGGTTTACTGTTAATTCTCAAGGAAGATCATTTGGATTTTTCAGCAAGAGCAAAAGTAAATGACCGAGATGTTTTGGGGTAAGGTGTCCGCGGTGACCACTGGGATCATTACATGCGCTGAGGTGTTCCATTAATCCTCTTTAATATGCTGTTTCAACAATGAGACACAGTATGTGTATAGAAATGTGTGTGTTTATGATGAGGGTGAGAGCCAGGAATGCGCTGAATTTACGCATCAGTAATTGTGCAGCAGAGGATGAAATGTATAGAGAGAGAAAATTAAGAGAAAGAGAGGCAGTAGAGGAGAGGAAGGACAAGGAGAGAGAGGTGGAACCATCACAACGTATGAGGAGACGGAGGAGGAACAGGGAGGAGAAGGGAGAGGAGAAGGGAGAGGAGGCGAGACAAATGCGCAAACTGACAAAATTGAAATCAGGAGAAGGAGGACAAGGGCAACAGAAGTGCGTGGTGCATTAATCATGGAGAGGTTGGAGGAAATGGGACTATAAATGTGGCATCGGGCTCTGATTTATCATTGCAAAGGCTCAGGGAGAGAGAGAGGTGGAACAAGAGAGAGGGAGAGAGAGAAGGTGTGACATACCTGCAGCGGCTGCTTGAGCAGGTCAGACTTGGGCGCACGGCTGCAGCGTCAGTGCGTGTTTGGCACTGGGCACTCAGAAAAAGCCTTCAGAGTGCGCGGGGGCAAGGAGCCAGCGTCATTGTTCAGCTACCCCGAGAGGCCTAGACATTCATCATCGTTCATCTCCTATTCCTTCCACCTAACACGGCACAGCCCAGTTGAGCTGGAAAATTAACTGCACCAATCTGCTCACACACAAACACAAACTATGTACGGGATAATGTACGCGTCGGAGGTCATTGTTGCTTGATAATCACCGAGAGGTGTCCCCACCACCCGACGCGAAGTGGGGGGGGGGGGGACACACACACCTCAAGGTGATTATCTGCAACAATGACCAACGACAAGGGCATTATCGCGCTTATTACACGGCTTAAAACATTAATGAATAATACAGTTGTCAGAATAGTTCATAACAAGGCTACTTTAATTTTTCTGCAAAAGTGTAGGCAACGATATTTTCGCCTCTGCGAGAAAATAGTGCCGTAACGGCTACAGGTACTCTGCTTTTACATTCGCGCTTCTGTCACTTCTTCCGACGTGTGTTTGTCGCCGCAGCTTGAAATACACGTATCATACTTACCCACGCATCGAAAGTTTCATGCTTCCCAAATATGTTGAAAATAATTTTTAAACTGCTCATGTTTGCTCCGTGACGAAGCGTGACGCGGGCAACAGTACGTAAACAATCCAGAGTGGAACTAGACGCTTTGGCGCGGATTGATA
>OMPJ01002575.1:3290-19510 GCA_900312935.1 Carapus acus
GAGTGCTGCTCCGCATATGGTAAGTGCGTGACAGTGTCCGCGGATCGGCACATTGGGAGTTTAACAAGTTTAAAAACTGTCCAATAGTGCCGAGCACTGTGTGAAACTCGGTGTGTGAAACTTTAATACGGTTTGGAAGAGGGGAAAGCATGCACAATTCCAGACAACGTTTAATTGTGTCAGAACGAGAAAAAAATCTATACAAGAGTAACGGGAACCGCGTTGACAAATCCTGTCTGAGGGCGTGTCCGAGTTTGTAGGTAGGCGGCTCTCTTCACGACAGCTCCACCTAGTGTTGAGTCTGGCGATGACAAATCTGTCAAGTGCGAATCTAGTGTGTGGGCCAGATTCCATTGACTTTGTAGGATTTTCTGATCAACAGGCCTATGGGACAAAGATTGGACGAGGTTGAGCTTGGATTGGGTTGCAAGGTTTGGGAAGTTTTGTGAGCAATGTATCAACCCCAGACTGATAATGGCCTGGTATCGTTATTAGCATTATTTTGGATAGATCCGCCCAGCACTCGGACAAAACCACAGCCCGTCACTCTCCCCTCTTAGAGTCTCCTCACACCACAAAGCACCGACTGTCACTCAGACTGGCTGGAGAGACACGCAGTCCAGATGGTGTTACCCACAGAATAGTCTGCCACCGCACCACCCATCAAACACACAACGATAAGATCGCCCTGGCCTCTGTCTCTTTTCCGCGATGGTACTGACGGCCACAGCCTGGTATGGTGTCATGTGACACGCCTGTTTCACAGATTTGGCCTCAGAGCGCCGCTCCGCTGGGTGTGGTTTGATGAATAATGGCGCATAGAAAAGTCTGATTAGACGCCGGCGGATCGGACTTTCTTGTGGACAGGGTTGAATTCCCAAAGCCTACGGGCCAGTGTCTGACTCACACTGGAGACACAGAGGTCAGATTTGATGTGGCCGCTGGGCGAGGCCACGACGCCCACGCCGTTTGTTGGGTGCCCATTCAGAGCGGGCACGCTCACGCCCGGGCGGCCTAAGGCCGCCACGCCGAGCCCCGTCAGCCATCAGATAAGCCGAGGGACACACTGCTGCGTCTATGGGGATAAATGGGGAAGCAGACAACAGATTCTCTTGATCCCTGGTCTGAAATGCGGCCGTAATGATACTCGATCCACACGGATTCTGAGTCCTGCCCTGAAATAAACCCAAAGGACAAAACAAGCCTGGGACGAACCCAAGAACACATCCGCACAGTGGATGAGTGTCTGATAAGTAATGACGTCATTTACACTTATATACTGTATGTTTTGTGTCTGTTGGGTGCACAGATGAGGCCAACTGTGCAAAGATAATCGTTCAATGTCAATTCAATTCAATTTTATTTGTATGGCACCAAATCATAACAGAAGTTATCTAAAGGCCCTTTAACCTCTATTTTGCCATGCCACGTTTGGCCCGCCATTTTGGAACAAAACTCATGCCGCGTTCCAGGCTACTTGTAACTGGTAATTTACGAGTTTGAGATTCACAAGTCACGACTTCAAACCGTTCCAGGCACCGCCGTCTTCTATTGGTCCATCATTTTCAGGTACAAAAAAAAACCATTGCGTGACGTCGAGCGTGAAAGTTGTGCCACGTTCCACGTAACTCGTAATTTACCAGTTAAAAGTGGGCGGGGCTACAGCCAAACCCGCGAACTCACGACTTTGAACTCGATTGTTCTTAAGTGCTCCAACTTCCGCATTCGACGTCACGTAATGTATTTTCTATACCCTAAAAATGACGGACCACTAGAAGACGGCAGTGTCGGGAATAGTTTAAGGTCGTGACTTGTGAATCTCGAACTCGTTAATTACTTGTTACGAGTAGAGTGGAACGCGGCATTGTGGAGTACTAGAAAACAATCGAGTTCGAGGTCGTGAGTTCACGGGTTTCGCTGTAGCCCCGCCCACATTTAACTGGGAAATCATGAGTTCCGAGTAGTCTGGAACGCGGCATTTCTTCAAAGTCTTTAAATTTCATTGTTTTCTTTTTAATTTCTCCCACTATTGGACTCACTGTACCATTGATGTGAGTTTTCTAACTTCAGAGGTATTATAACTTATAGAAAACTTGACATAGATGTTCAGGACGCGCTCCCTGTGACGTCACAAACACACACCGATAGCGGGTATGTGGCAAAGCAATCAGAGTAATAACACACTGTGACTTTAACTTCTGTCAGCTCCATTTGGACGTTAAGAGTATTTCACCTCAACCACAAAAGGATTCCTGACCGGTTCAAATCAGCATTTCGGCAATTTACCGGGTGAACTCGGCGCCGAGTTCATCGTTTCATGATGTCTTCGAATGTTTCATTTTTTCGTTACAGCCACGGTGGCTGCGCACACAAGACAAACAGGTGTGTCCCCTATGTTCGTGTACAGAAAACTTGCCTTCCACTTGTCTTGAAAGTTTCTTTTTCCGAGCTTTCGTTAGGCCTTTTTTGGGGAAGGTGTATTGAGTTTGTGGACGTGACTAATAGCATGTACGCTAATGCCCGGCGACAGGACAGGAGGTTGCGCGTGGCGATCTGGACTACCGCGCAGACGCAATGACAAAGCATTTTGGGACTTGTAGTATTAGCGGTGTACACAGCGGCGCTATATACTGACGCAGCTCTAATATCCATGTAATATTACCTCCTCCTCTGCCCCAGTTTGACATCTGTGGCGTACATTATAAAAACACATGCAATGTGTGTGTTTTACACAAATGTACATACATGTTGTCTCTTTAACAGATACAACTTTATTCCAACGATCCAGAGCGTTGTGGGCAAAACATGGACACATCCAGTATCAAGCCAATCACAATGAAGTGGGGAGTATTCCGTTTTTATAAAATATAGAGCTTTAATTTATTAGTCAGCAACAACAACGGAAAAGGGAAGATAGAGTCATTTACACGAGTCATTACAATACATCACCTCTGTGCATTTCTGTCTTTTTTTTCCTCTTTTCTATTTTTTTTCAGAGTCTTAATTGATGATGCAAAATTACAAAACAAACAGAAACACTCAAAACTGAAAAACACGGTAAAAAATACCAACAAATTGTACAACCTCCCTTTGCATTTCATTTTCTTTTTGTATCAGAAGCTGCGATTGATTGTGGGAATGGCGACCCGACTCCGTAGCGACAGGGCCGATCCAGACACCGAAACCCCAGAATAAACCAGGGATGCACCTCTCATGCACCGAAGCGGCCTGCAGTCACAACAAAGCGACATCTTTGTCACTAACCAGTTTTATTTAATCCTCCCTACACTAACACCCAATTATATTTCAGCTTGTGGCATCTTCCATTCACTTTTTGTTCATTCTGACATAGAAGAAGTTCACCCGTTTAACTCACTTCCACATTTTTAGCGCTATAAAAATACACATCTTAACAAATAGACAGGTAGCGAGGCCATTTCCAGATGATTTGTCAAGTTCTGCATTTAGTTTTAGCCTATGGAAAGATGCATCGTGCTTTTCCGGGAAGACATTTGGAGCCGCAGCGTCGTTAAAGCATGTTTTTGTTTTGTTTTCCCAATCCTGCTGAGCTGAGTGCATCGCTCACATCACACTGTACACCTGCGGAGATGAAGAGCAGAGGACGACCACACAGTATCTTATCAGAGCTACAGGACAAACACAGGTTCATGCACACAATGAAAGCCATCTCCTCGCCCTTATTTTGGTTAGTGTCACAACATTGTTACAATGCTCTGTTGTGTATACGGGGCAATTATTATTTTTTTGTCTCCACACGAGAGTCTAAAGGATCTAAAAGCAACGTGGAAGAACAAAATCCATCTTGTGCTCTTAGTTCAAACTTCCGCTGCTGCTTGTTTGATGTATTTGTTGTGGAATGGCAGCGTCGCCTCTGGGGTGCAACGCTGCAACAAAAATCTCTTCAAAGTAAAAGAACAATGCCCTTTGTGCAAAAAACGTCATCCTTGACCGCGCCTCACTCGGAGCACAGGGACGTTTAAAGGTGAATAAGTGTAAGCGAGCCAGTGTCGTGAAAACTACAATCGTGAAACGGTCGGTGCTTCACGACAACAAGCGACATCATGCCGAGACTGAGGCCAGTAAATGTCGCCTCAATCCCCATCAGCACCTGGCCTAACGTGAGGGGCGAGAGAGCCATATTCTGCGGGGATGAAAGGGGGTGGGAGGGCGAGCGCGGCAGCCAGCAGATCTGAGCCGTCATCTGGAAGTTTAGGTTCCCACGGAGAGATGGAGTGAGATATCGCCCGTCCATCCCTCCCGACATCCATCAAGTCTCTGGTCTGTGCGGAGGTTTGCCTGATGGACGTTCCTGGAGCGTCTGGAAACATGAAAAGTCCTGGCGTGGAGTCAAAACGAGAAAAAAAAAAAGAAACGAAAGAATAAAACCCGACCGATAAAGCAAAAGATCCCATAAAACTCCCCCAGTCAGCTTTTCCTTCCCAAGTCTGACAGCCTCTCGCGGCTCCTTCCCGACAGCTCAGGTGGCCGCGAATGCATCGCAAACGCAGACGAGGGATGAGTTTTGTGACCGCAACAGCAACAATAAAATAAACAACATCCATAATAACAATATTTGCCCCAAAGGTTCCTATACACAAAGAGCATGTTTCTTTTCTATAAGTACAAAGGAATCCACAGAATGATACTATGTACAACCTACAATAAATACTGTGTATTATATATCTTACTGTTGGAAGAAGATGTACGTGGACGTGTGTTTTGTTTGTAAGCCACTTTTCTCAGTTTCTTCCCCCCCAAATAGACCCCGTTTGTGGATTTGAGCTTTTTTTTCACGTTGCTACTCTCAGCGAGTCTTTCCCTGTTTCATCCCGACAGCATCCTCATGTCTCTGCGTCCTCTCCTCCTTCCTCCCCATCCTCCTCCTCCTCCTCCTCCTGGCCTGCCTTGCTCTCGCTCTCCTTGTGATGCCGGCGGTTGCGGGGCTTCTTCTGCTCCTTCAGCTCCTTCAGGTCTTTGGCCTTCAGCGCGCCCAGCACGGGGTCTCCGAACTGCCAGTAGTCCTGACAGTACTGGTTGATGAGGGTCATCTCGGGCTGGCTCAGGATGGTCAGCAGGTCTTTGTATTGTCCCGCGCCGGGGGACCACTGGTTGCCGCTGGAGTGGTGGTGGGACCCTCCCCCGCCCTCCACCAGCGCGTTGTTGACGGCCCGGCCCGACAGAACCACCAGCTGCAGCTTCACCAGCGTGTGTTTGAAGTTCTTCTCCGTGGCCGAGCACTGGTACAGGCCCGAGTCGGACGGCTGGAGGGAACGCAGCAGCAAACCCTGCTCCGTCTTCAGCACCCGGCCGTCCAGGCGCAACTTGGTGGGGACAAGCAGAGGGACAGGACAAGAAAACTTGCGTCAACCACAGAGAGAGCATTGTTTTCTCTCCCTGAGCAGGCACACCCGCAATTATGCGATTATATCTTGTTTGATCAAAGTCAGAATGTGTGTGTCGGTGGTGGAAAAGTCACACCCGCGCTGCTTCTTGGGAGCGGAGGCCATCGGGGAGGAGAGTCAATAAAACACATCCCAATAAAAGTTAATGTGATTCCTTCAGGCCTTCAATTACAACAGAGTTGGTTACAAAGCTCCCATTTGCGTGTCCTTCCCCCTTAACGGGAGGAGAGTCGGAGGTGTGCGAGCATCGTTTTGAAATAAGCCGCTTATATAACTGTTATTCTAAGTGTGGGTCGCAACTTTATAAACACGGTGAAAGATTGGAGGCAGTCTGCACTCACACTTTGAACTCTCTCACTCGGCTCAGTGACATTTATATGGATCACCACAGAGCAAACATCAATCAAAGGTCCACAAAATGACTCAACTAGGGCCAAAGGGACACGTCAGGGACAGAGGTCTCACATGTCCACTCGCATAATCCAACACTTAAAACACCATCTAAGAATACAACAAGAAATCAAACTGGACCAGAGAACTTCTGCAGTAACTTGAATCAGTGAATCAGTGCGTGACGAAGAAATCTTGCTGCCATGCTAGATAGAGACAGACTGCGAAGGCTGCAGTCTGTCACTTCAGCTAGCTTCTCACCTCTTTCCGCCGGTCGCTGTTGTCCCGCTGTAGATGCCACTTGATGACGGCATGTGGCGAGCGGGCCTGACACTCCAGGAAGGTGCTGCTGCCCTCCACGCCGTACTGCACCATCTCCAGGGTGTTCTTATTGGCTGCAGCGTGGAGAGGAAACACAAAAATCATCCTAATCAGCAAATTAAAAAAAAACACAACAACAACAACAACGTGTAGGCCCTAAACCTGGGGTGGGCAAACTACGGCCCGTGGGCCCAATCAGACTCAATAGTCTTTCTGGTCCGGCCCGCCAAAGATTGGTGCAGAATTCACAATTTTGACATGATTAAAACAAACAAGAACTAAAACAACTAACACCAGACTCTGATGCAGAGGCAAAGATGGGTGAACAAAAAAACTTCCCATTAAAAGGTAAATAATACACCACTACAGTGCCTTTTTTCTGTCTCTGTTTGATATGTCGGCACCTCATGCTGAGCTTGTCTGTCAAAATTTAAATGTCAGTGTGGCCCCTGAGCCGAGATGTTTGCCTGCCCTAACTTCTCTAAAAGAGAGTGATTCAGTTGTAGAGGCAATGACATCACACAGCAGCAGCAGCACAAGTGCCCTTGTAGACTGTGATATACCACACAAGAGGCAAAGCAAAGCCATTTACAGAAACACTTGGATCGTAAGGTGTCATTTCACCTGTATACACACATTTAGTAGACTGAAGAACAAATAAAATACAGTATTTCAGTGGGCAGAAGCAGCCGTACCGTGGGAGTTGAAGCCTCGGCACTGGCGGATGGGGTTCCCGTACTTGACGTCCTGCCTCCGGCTACGTCTAAAGGGGTCAGACCAGTATTGCCGAATAAGGAGAGAAAAAACACACATAAAGCAACGGCAAGCCACTCAAAGCACTGCATCAACACATTCATTAGTCCCTGGAACACGCTAAAAGTGTTAATAGACATGACGGTGCCGTAGTAAACATTTCAGCCAAGTCAGCCGTACGGGCAGCGGACGCCTCTGACGTCGGCCGTGGTCCGTCTGTTAGCGGTCTGGTTAGTCCGGGCCCCATGCTGGTGCTCACCTCTTCTGCGAGGCCGAGTAGCGGGAGCAGGACTTGCCGTCCCAGGCGCAGTAGGGGTCCCGGGCCAGGCAGCAGTCGGCGCAGGCCTCGCCGTACACGTCGCAGCGGTGCAGGGGCAGCTGGGTCAGGCCCACCATGGACGACACGTACAACTGTTGCTGTGGGGAGCAGAGGAGCAGACCAGACGGTGTCAGCGGCGAGGACAAGATAAATGCCCGAATCAGCTGGCTGAAATCTATCAACGTCAGGGCCCGTCCGCGTCGGTCCTTTAAACACAACGCTCCCCTAATGACTTCTCCATATTTCACCGTCCCGTCAGTGCCCCGCGACAGGCCAAACAGCCGTCTGCAAGCTGCTGTGAGTTACGGTTACTTCGCTCCACAGCTGTGCGACGCAGCGCCTCACTTTCGTTATGTCTCCCGATTGCTTCGGTTTCGCTACATCTTTCCTGCAAGTTAGGCCCGTAGCTGTAGAGATGTACTCACCCTTTTGGAGGAGATCTTCATCGTCGTTATCGGAGTGGGGACCTGGTGGAGAGAAATAGGGGGTACAGGTTGAATGGTGGGATGTGGACAGAGACGGTGAAACAAGAAGGTAAAGAGGATTAAGGAAAAGTAAACACTGAACAAGAATTCCAAACCAAGAACAAAAAAAGAAATGGCTGCAGTTTTATAGACACATTTTTTCTCGCGGGAAATATGTCACACGGCTTTGTGTCTCTTTTATTTTTGGGGAATTACATCATAGGTCATGATGATAAGGATGAGGTGAAATCGCAACTCTGCTAAGTCTAATCCCTCCGCACATTAAAGCACTGAAGCGTTACAAAAACACGTCAATCAGTGTCAGAAAAGCATAACAAAATCCGAGGATCTGTGTGGGATTCCTCACTTTAAAGACCTCCACCTCCTCCAGGACCAGCTCCTCCGTCTGTAGGTCGTCTCTGGGCAGGACGATGACCTTCTGCACCGTCCCTTTGTCTGTGGAAAGAGTCACACACCGTCACCATGGGCCTGTGTTCTCAAACACACACACACACACACACTCTGGCTCCGGGACGCCAGGCTCAGCTCCACCCTGTTCCCATCAGCTCTCTCTCTCGCCTTGACCTTGTCAGCCTCGGTCCACCACTAATTCTCTGCGGTGGAGAAGCGTGCGTGAGGCGGAGAAAGGAGTCGGGCATCCCGTCCAGCGGGACACCTGAGATTTATTATGACTGGCGTGGCGAACTGTTGAATGCTGTGTACTGACAAGAGGCTGAAAAGACGTGCATTCCTCGGGCTGACCGGGCACGCACACGCACACACACACACACACACACACACACACACGCTACTGGCTGTTCTGTAACACACAAACAAGGGTGGCTTATGCTACACGTGTGGGCGCCCCGCTGAAACGCCTCATTAAAGGTTCACGGCATAAACACAAATGCGGTAGTGCCTTCAAGTACGAGCAACTCAACATTGGAGTTTTTTGAGAAACGAGACGACTCTTGGACCATATTTTTGTTGGGGATATGAGCAGAACTCCAAGTTAGGAGTGGTGATTGGGGACACCAGCACTAGAGCATCTAGGATGACTTGGAACTACAAGAAACAGTTAGTTCAGCATTGCTAGAATCATTCAAGGCTCATCATGGGTGGTTTGAGAACTTTAAGAAGAGAACCAACATCGACTCGGTGGTCAGGCATGGTGAAGCATCTTGTGCAGATGAGGAGGTGGCGGAAGGATACGTCACACATTTGGCTGTAGGCGATGAGCGAAAGGCTATGTTCACAACAAGTATTAAAGTTGCATCAAACAAAATTGTTCTCGAACAAACTAAAATTATTCCAGTTATTTAAGATCGAAAATCATTTAAGATAAGAGCAGATTAATTAAACAGGCTATGACAAATGAAACTTTTGCTTCAAGGCACTACTGTAGATCACCTTTCTTACACCAATGTGCCAGATTGAGGTGATGGATCCTCTCACCCCGCTTCTCCTTCTACTCCTCCTCCTCCTCTGCTGTCCTCTTTTCTCTCTTCCCATCCGGCCCCTAATCCTCCACTGCCCTGCAGGTACAGGGCTACAAACGTTTTACGCCAAACCCCCTTTGATTGGTTAAATTTCCACCTCAGCACAAAGGGCCAGAAAGCTTTTCTCGTCATGACAAATGACCGGGGGAGGGCAGCGGCCCTCCTCTTACGAGGGATTTCTTTGCTCCGAGTGATTCTTTCCCTCCATTATTTACGTGGGAGCTGACATTGTCTTTGAGCACGCAGGCTGTGATCAAAGCGCTGGAGGGTTCAAACTGGCTTGGTGTGTATTAGTCACTTATCAAACAGGCCATACATTGGGACAAAGCAAAGCCAGAGTGTGTGGTGTGTGTGAGCCTGAGCACTTAACTGAGATTTACACACAAAGTATGACGGGGAGCTACTATACAATATCTCTCCATCTTCCTAGAAACAGTGATCGAAGTAGGTCATCGTTGACGATGGTGATCCATCAAAGTCGAGTTGAAACGAACCCGTGTATTTTAATCAATTTCTCGTTTGGACAGAAAAGACACTTCTGTCTGAACAAACGCCAATGCAAAGACATTGTCTCTAATTACATTTCATTGCCTCATAATTCCATCCACTTACCTCTGACCATTATTAATGTTTGAGAAATGGTTACGTTAACACAACACATCAGGCATGGACAAGAAAACAAGGAAAATCTCACAAATCTGTGGTCCTGCGTATGTGTGTGTCCCGTGTGCAAATTCTCACCACCTCCATCAAACACTCACCGGTGCCCAGGAAGAGAACTTCGTAGTTGCCGTCCGCAGCTGTCACCTGGTCCACCGTGACGGTGGTGAACTCGTAGTCCACGTTGGTCCTCACCACTAGGGGGCGCTTGTGCACTGGGTACACGGCGTTGTACATGGCCGGGTGATTCCTCATGAAGTTGATGACTTCGTCTGGGTAGTCTTTGGTGGACTTCATGTTGGGGGTGAACGTCCCTCCGGGACACTGAGAGTAGAAGACACACACCAACACAGAGTGTCAAAATGGATTTTCAATGTAACTTTGCAGCTTTGTGGTTCTGTAGTTTTTTAGCGAAGGTTTTGTTATCCCTGGTTAATGTGGGATCAGTGCTTGGGGTCAATGTGTGTGTATGTTTGTTTGGTGTGGGCTGGTGGGTCGATGGAGGAATCAGGGGGAGTTGGCTCTCACCGTGCCGGGTCGAGGGTATGGGATCTTCCCCGTGTAGGCCACCCATTGGTAATTGGGGCCTTCTTTGTGTGCAAAAGGCCCGTTGAAGACCATGCGGATGTCGGCCATGGAGTAGACGCAAACCGCCGAGCCCTTGAAGACGGAACTGCGGGAGCCAAGGCAGCGAGGAGTTAGTCGGGCTGTCCGATTTATTTCGCGGCAAATGACATGACAGAGCCACGGAACTTCATTCATCGCTCACCCAGAGACGGAGAACACGCCGTAAATAACGGGGTTCTTGGTGTCTTGCGTCTGCTGTATGTACACGTCTCCTGTGGAAAGAGAGACAGAGGGACAAATCACGTTAGAAAAAACTGGAGCAAGCAACCATCTCAGTGGATGACACACACTCCACACACACTGATGTTTACAGTTGTATCGTATCACTGCTCACAGCACAGGACCCCACTGGATAGAGGTTATTGGGTACATTTGCTCAGGTAAGTGCTTGTTTTTGCTTTTTTTTTGAGGTTCTCGTGCTTGCTGCCGAGCACTTTGACCTTTTCACCTGACTGCACAAGTCTGACAAGTGAACTTTGCTTCTTCACCTCTTGTTGCTTCCTCCTCATTTTCCGCTCCTTCCTTTCCTCCCTCCATTTGTCTTTCTGTCGTCTATTTCTGGAGTGCCTCCTCGCCATTCCTTTCCTTTCCCTTCACTTCACTTCCTTCCTTTTTTCTCTCTTCCCAGTTCTTCCTTGACTTGTGAGCAAGTGGGTGGCTGTCCTGCCTTCCTTCCTTCCTTTGCTGGCTCATAAGTCACTCCTGGTGTGTTGTTTTGTGGTTGAGTTAACTTTTGTTTTTCCAAATTCTGCTTGAAACATTCACCTTTGGATTTGAGGCTTTCATTCTGGAGCTGAAACATTTACTTTTTATGTTTAGTACAGTCCTCAAACGGTGATATTTACACAGTGGATGCATCCCAGAGGTGTACAAAAGCAGTGGAAGCGGAGAGGTTGGCAGCAGCTGGTAATTGTTTTGCGAATCTGGACGTTTGCCCTCAACTCGGTCGTTCCATTTGTCATAAAAACAGCCGCAGGATGTGTCTCATTGGGAGTTAAAGTCCCGTAAAAGGAGGATGAGAACGATTTTGGGCCCTTTCCTGTCAAATGGCGGCACTGAGATTCTCATATCCTGCAGACGGAAACCGTAGGTGTAAAAACCTTCCCCGCGCAGGAGGAAGAGTAAACCGCCGCCTCAGGAGGGACAAGCTGACAGCACGATAACACATCACGGCCCGACCGCCAGGGACTGTTCACCAGCCAAACGGAGACGTTCAGCGCTCTGATCCAGAATCCCTCAAAAGTCCCGGAATACGTCGAGCCATTCACCCCAAGCGCCAGACATTGAGCGATGATATGTCAAATCAAAAGGCCGGCCCCGCTGCCGTCTAGACTGAAGACGTGATTGCTGTGCCACCTGAGACTTCTCAAGAAGGAGGCTGAAGATTTAAGCCCGACATGCGGGGATTCTCTTCTTCCTGTGTCCGCGGTTCACGGCGTACGCTTGGACCACGGCGAAGGATCTCAGCGGTCCTGAGGGACGGATGGATCACATACCGCCTTCGTCTGCCAGTTTTGGAAGTCTGTAAATCATAAACGCTCATATGCTTGGTCCGGTTAGCGCTCTGACATTGGCCGCTGCCAGATGGAGGTTTGTTCTAATGTGAAAGAAAAAGTCCACATCAACAAAAAGAATAAAGCCTCCCTTAACATACAACGGCCGATAAGTCTCTCTCCTCCCCTGTATCTGACCTAAATTCAGCCCCCATGAGGCACCTTCACTCCTCCACAATAGGACAAGGGCCTCCGGCACCAAACACACAATGTGCTCCCAACCTAGTTGTGTTACCGTAGCGGGGATGACCGCAAAGTAAAAAAGACGCGATTGTGAGAAAGTCACAAGCACCGAGGGAGGTGCTGATGGGGGTGGTGGGGTGGTTAGCTAAAAATACGGCTGTGAGAGGCAGGGACAGGAGGAGCAGCGATCAGATACACACAAAAAAAGGGGCGACTACACCTCCTCAGATTTATGCGCTCACAGCCCCACATAGACCAGCATGAGGAATTAGCTGTCAAGCAGTGGGAATGATACACACAGGGGGGGGGAGGGCATTGTCTTGGAGACTACACGGAGCCCTGGTGGGTCTGCGGGGGTCCCACACACACATACACACACACTTAGGAGTGTGTGTCTATAGAGGATTGAGATTGCAGAACAATTGCCCTTATTTCTCGGTAGATTCCACAAAGTCAGCCCCATATAGGTGCACAAAATCACACACACACTCACTCATACACACACACACACACACACACTATCCCGCCACTGTACTTTAGCCCGCAGCCCAGCTGCCTCTGGCTGAGCACTGGAACGGTCATGGGTTAGCGTGGCCACAACTAGGCAGGCTGTCATGGGCATCGCACAATAGATGATCCTTGTCATGACATACAGCTGCTGCACGGCAGACACGCACAATTTGCACGCTGCTGCGTGAGCTTGCACAGGAGGCTACGGCGCCGGCAAAGATAGAGCTGTCACGGAGGGTTCTGGGGTACGCTAACGTGTCGCCATAAAGACAGATTGAGGTTTTTGCGAAAACAATGAGGAAAGTCGACCAGATTTGCGGTAAAAGCTTTCCTGACAGGTCCCCGATGGGCTGAGCTCCGGGGCATCTGCGCACACGTGTGTAATAGCGGTTAGGAGAGGATCCAGCACCCACAATCCCCACTTCCTGCATCTGTGTGGAAATGAAATCTCAGCCTGTCGCCCCCTTTCCGCCTCAAACTGACTCCTCTGTTGAACGAGCGTTCGACTCTCCGACATTCTCGCTCCTTATAAACTGTGGAGGTGATGCAGGGTCGCCGATCCGATGCCTCCTCAGGTGCAATGGATGCGTGAGCTGTCAGCTCTTCTCTCAGCCGCCAGATTAGCGTTGCAGAAACACAGCTGGCCGAGACTTTCAACACACTCCTCAGACTGGCCTTTTTATTAAAACCCTTAAAGACAGGACGGAAAATTGAGATGGTTATCGCTCCTCGCGCGGGCCTGCTTGACTGAGACGTGCCCGAGCTTGATGCCGAGTTCAGCTGCGCGATGAAATGCTCACACAGCCGCTGCAGATGCACACACACGTAGGTTTGTGGCTGCTTAGCGGTGCGGTCGGCGGTCCATCAGCTACTCCGCCTGATTTGTACAGGTGACTGCGACCTCTGACCCCCGACACAACCTCAGACCTCTTCAGGGCTTATTTGAAATCCAATCAAAATCCAGATTGTCACCACACGATCGTTAATCCTTGCGGTCTGAGAGGAAAACAGCAACTCAGCGTAGACATTACTGTCTAGTTGAGAAGTCAAACCTCTTCAGTTTGACAGCAAATATGTAAATAAAATAGTACACGTACTGATCCCTGGTTGAACTTTCCAATACTTTTCAACACTCTCAACCCAAATACCACCATGGAAAACTCTTTTCCGACATCCGTTTGGAGCCTTTTGCTTTTGCAAAATCTAAAGCTTTCTGAAAATGCTGTGAGTTAAAATCCAAACTTGACGAGCTATTGTAAATGCAGCCGTCATCCTCAACTCGGCAGCCCGTTGGAGCACCAACCACCGATGACTCTCCAGCCCTCTCACGGGCGCTTCTCCCCTCCTGTAGACTAGACCAATAAAGACACAAACCTCTTTTGTTTGGAGGCAAATTGAGCCAAATGCTTCACTCAGAAAACCCCTTTGCTGTCATTTCAGTGAAGTGGCTGCACAGCAAACACACTCGTAGCGCCAACAAGCAAAAAAGGCCAGCGAGCGTATAAGTGTGGGATGAGCGACTACGTGAGCGGAATTAATCAACCGTCACTTCAACGGTCAGTGAATTGGAGATGAAGCAAACGTGGCAACCCAAAAAAAAAGGCGTAATCATTTGGGGAGTAGCAGGGTTCGAGGGGAACGAGCAGTTATAGTGAGATGGAAAGGTTTAGGTTTCAGTCCTAGGTTCCTTGAGAAGAATATGATGTCCTTGAGCAAGGCAGTGCATTCCAAGTGCCTAAAATAACATCTACAGGGTGCAAGCAGTAAAGCAATTTCTCGCATAGGCAAATAAAATGTACAAAAAATACATATTTTCATTCCTAGGGTCAAACGTGTCCAGACGTTTCCATTCTTCGGCTCCATTTTTGAGCCACGAGACGGAGCGAGCCTGAGCTTCCTCTGGACGGGATAATAGTCCGGACATTCCAGCCATGCGATCTAATCTGCTCCTCGCATTCGTTCTGAGGGGCTGTGGGAGGGGGACAGCTTACACCTCCGATCCTGAAAAACGCCGCCTTTCTGGGGTTGTCTCAAATGAAAACGACATGTCCAGTGCGTGGACGGAGCGTGTGATTTGCATTAAGGTGTACTGTATGTTTGAGCCATACCCAGGCCAGGATTAGGGCTATGGAAGTGTATGGGCGCGCACATAAGCACGAGCACCTTCGCTCTTGGCAGGTGCTGCAGCAGGAGAACCAGAAACGGCAGAATGCTTTGTACCTAACATTTCACACACGATCAGAAACGACGGGAGGCTGAAAATGAATATGGCCGAAATAAATCACGCCGTGTCGTCCGCTTTTCCAGCTATTTGTTACAAGGTGTCATAAAATGATGAATGATTGCACTGATCAACATGAAATGTCCATTTTCCCAAGAATATTGAGTAACAAATGGTTATTCGTTGATAAAATGCACAACTTAAGAATTCCCTTAGAGGTACTGAAACAGATTGATGTAGCAGCTCGGGCCATGACATGGAATGGAATCAATCCTCGAAATAATGGCTCTCTTTTACCAGCTACCAAGGGATAATAATGCCACAAAATATATGCATTCGGAACAATAAAAGCCACCTTTGCTGATGCGACAAAGGAGCAAAGCACCACCCACTTAAATGTCGACAGAAAATCTCAGCAACCGCGTTGCCGTTGGCAGTAGCGTTTGATTGACACGAGACCTTTGGGACGGGAATACAACACCCACCGCCCCCACCCTGCAAACACACCGTGCATTTGAACACAACACAATGAGGACCCCTGGCCTTTTATTGGAGCTCGACGCCGAATTACTTACTGAGCTCGTCGAAGTGCGTCTCCATGCCGTCTGCCCCCGGGACGGAGCAGATGAGCCGGGCCTTCAGGAAGGTGCTCCACTTGTTGACCAGGCAGCAGTGGCCTCCATCATCGTTCTGCACGTGGGGGTGAGAGTGCGAAGGCGTGAGGGGGACGAGCAGAGGCACAGACACTTTCTCAATCAGAGGTTCACGCTGACGTCCTCCAAAAACAAACCCAGGTGGAGTCACCCACGCGCAATATATATATTGGATCCTGTTAGCAAAGCTGGATTGTCCAAAGGAGGGAGTATGCGTATGTGCGTGTGCGTGTGTGTATGTGGTGGGATGGTGGGGGAGAGCAGTTTGCTGCGAGGGGAACGCTGAGATGTTAAACACCGTCCCCTCCTATTTCCACTCTCCCATCTGTGGTGGACTGAGGCCAGAATCCATCGCAGCAAGACGGGGCCGGGAGCAGAGGATGATTTGTAATATTCCACTGCACATTATCCAGCCATTTATTAGCGGAGATGTGTAAATATAGAGTATATGTTCACGGGGTGAAGGGTGGATGTAAACCTGGAAGTGGTTCTCCTTCTTTTTGCACTTTTGATGAAACTGGTTTTGGGAGTTGAAATGTTTTCATAATTCGGGGTATAATTACAGTGTGCAGGCGTGAGTGTGTTTTCAGTGGAACGCCCGTGGAAGTGAATGGCAGTAAGAGCATCCAGATGTGTGGCATAGT
>OMPJ01002579.1:7623-21907 GCA_900312935.1 Carapus acus
AAGTGTGTGTATGAGTTTACACCAATCTTCAATTCTATGTCTCGACTCCAGATTCACTTGACCTGGACAGGCCACAGGGGTCACCATCGGGGTCGAAGGGCCAGGGAGACAACTCTGGTGTTTGAGACTGCTGCTAACAAGCACAAGAGAGTGATTGGTGACCTTAAACCGTACTCACACTACGCCCTGGCCGTCTCCGTGTTCAACAGCAAAGCAGAGGGACCGCATTCAGAGGTGGTACCCTTCCAGACCCATGAGGGAGGTGAGAAGGATGGAATGAGTGTGTCTGTGTATGTGTGTGTGTGTGTGTGTGCGTGCGTGCGTGAACATGTCCGTATGCGTGTGCACTTGTGCATGTGTGTGTGCAAGTAGCACTCCAATGTGAAGGAGAAAATCATTACAGGGATAGATAATATTGAGCTGTAAGGTGCTAGACGTAATGAGTGACTGTCGATCAACAATGACTGACGCTGCCTTTTCATACGAGTGACGATTGATCAGACCTGTGTGTGTGTGTGTGTTTTGTTGCCAGTTCCTGGCCCGCCCATGTCCTTGGTGCTGGACAGCCCATCAGAGACAGATATGACACTCCACTGGACTCCTCCCAGTCACCCTAACGGTGTCCTGATTGGCTACACACTGCAGTACCAACAGAGTGAGTTCCTTCTCCATTGTTATCAGTAGTAGTATTAGTAGTGGAAGTAGTATTGGAGGTGGGCATAGCAGCAGTGGTAGCTGTGTTAGTACAAGTAGTATTAGTATCATTAACGTTTTAATGTAGTCTTGGTATTGTGTTGTTATGGTTCTGGTTTAACATTGTAATTATTATTGCTGTTGCTGTTTAGGTTGTCATGAGTGGCAGCAGTAGATATCGTAGAAGTAGCAGTAGTGGTGGTGGTAGTAGTGGCAGTGGTAATATTACCGGTAGTTGTAGTGGTGGTAGTGGTAGCACTAGTAGAGGTAGTGATAGTGCTAGTAGAGGTGGTAGTAGTGGTAGTTGTTGTAGAGGTAGTGGTGGTGGTAGTAGTGGTAATGCAAGTAGAGGTAGTTGTGGTGCTAGTGGTGGTAGTAATAATAGTGCTCGTAGTGGTAGTAGTAGTGGTAATACTAATAGAGGGAGCATTAGTGATAGTGGTGGTAGTGGTAGCACAAGTAGAGGTAGTAGACATGTTTGTGGTGTCTGTGGAGGTAGTTCTAGTATACGCAGTAGTAATGATAGTACTAGTAAAGGTACTGGTAGTGGTATCCATTGGACTCATTTACCTCATTCTCCCTTGGTCTCTGCAGATGAATGATGCTGTAGGCTCACATCATCTGATGCCATTGTGTTGATATTAGGAATTTGTTAAGTGTTTCAGGTTGCATAATCAAATGAACCCCCTGGAGTGTTCATCAGAGTCAGAGTGTTCATCCATCCCCAGAGTGACAGCAGTAATATGACAAAATCCATAAATTCCACAGCAAAATCAATCGGTGCTCCACAGCAGTGCCTACTAACGAAGTTCATCAGTCAGTCACATGTCAGCCATGGCGATGTGCGAGGGGTGCAGCTCCCATCAAATACTGGTCTGTTTCTGTGTGTGTTGCATGTGTGTGTGTGTGATTAGTTGTGGATAGCGAGGTCAAGCCTCTTCAGGTCAGGTCCATCAACAGCCCCACGGCGTCTCAGTTCACTCTGACCCACCTGGACAGACACAGCCAGTACCGCTTCTACCTGATGGGCCGCACCGCCGCAGGGGACGGCGAGCCCATCATAAAAACGGGCGCCACCTTGCTCGATGGAGGTACGACGGCGAATACACCCCAGCATTCTCTCCCTCTCTGTGTCCACGGAGTGACTGACTTTCCTTTGTGTCCAAACCCCTCTCAGCTCCTCCAACTAACATCAGCCTGTCCGTGGGCGAGAAGTCGGTCAACCTTTCGTGGGTCACGGAGAAGAGACAAAGGAACGTGGACTTCCACATCCACTACCTCAACAAAAATGGTGTGCGACATTCACAACACTTGGTGTGGGAGTGGTTGTCACAGTGGTAGTGGAAATGGGTCGCTAATCTTGGGGAAATGTTGTCGTCTTTTAGTAGGCGGCAGCAAGTGGAAAAAGTCGGAGAAGGTGAGCTTATCTCAGGCGTCCTATCAGCTGAAGGGCCTGGCTCCTGGCTCCTCTTACCGCCTGCTCATCACCTACAACAACAACACCCTCTGGGAGACGGACATCGAGACCAAAGGCACCGGTATGGCTCTCTTTCATCCGCCCGTCTCCCTCACATCCTGTGGGCCTCATGTGCCCGAGCACAAAGCCTAGCGCTGAAAGGAGCGCCCCCCTGTGTGCTGCATGTGAAGTGTTTTCAAAGCCCGGTGTGAGAGGAGATCCCTGCTGTGATATGTTTTCATCTTATTTCTCGGTGCTGAGCCATATTTGTCGGTTCCCCAGCGACCCCTCGCCCTTGCTTTCATCTTGCCTCTCCGCCTCTCCCTCTCTTGCCTCTCTCTCTTTCTGTCTCTGTCTCCTTCCCCGCTCGCTCCGCTCTTCCCTCCAAAGGCGTGACGGAGATGCAGTCCAGCATTGCCACTCAAGGCTGGTTCATCGGGGTCGTGAGCGCCGTCGTGCTCTTGTTGCTGATCTTGCTCATCCTCTGCTTCATCAAGAGGAGCAAAGGGGGGAAGTACTCGGGTAAGTGAAAGACACTGAAGGAGAATTAGGAATGGACGACCTTGCTGGAGAGAAAAACGCTATTCTTAGCCTTCGTCAGGCCATAGTCTGTACACTTTTCACTATGATGGAGGGAGGGAAGGAGTGCTGGGGTTGACATGTCTGACCATGCAGATTGCTGTGGAAAACCAGTTTGAATGGTGAAAAGTGTTGAAACTGATCCGATTAAAACCTCTCGGCCTGAGCAGCGGTGTTCTGAGTAGCAGCACCTCTGTGCAGTTTCCACTACCTGCCTGCTAGAGCTGATAAGAGGAGATGACTTGGGCTAAAACTCTCCTCACACAGGGAGAGACGGATGCTTGGCTCCTTAGGAAGCAGAATTCATTCCCGGCACTTCACTTAAGACAATTGATTAGTCAATGCCATTCAATCTACTATTCTTCATCCAGCGCTTGGCACAAATATGGAACATCAGAGTGGAAATAGGCTGAAAATTGGCTGAAAACTGAGACCAAAAGCTGTAAAATTGCAGCGGATTAAAAACAGACATACCATCCACCTGGACGTATGTCTCTACAGGATGACATCACTGTTCATTGATATCTCCCATCTGACAGAGAGTCATTATCGCAGCTCAGACAGCAAAGCACCCCTGATCGCTCTGATTATTGGACAGATAAGGTAATCCAATTATGTCCCTCTTTGGCAGTGAAAGAGAGAGAGGAGGGTCCCATGGACTCAGAGGCTCGGCCCATGAAGGACGAGACGTTTGGAGAGTACAGGTCTGTTGCCCCATGTTGGTCACGGCTTTTAGGAGCGACTGAAGATGCTGTCCTCTAACACGGCCTGATTCCCTTGGAAGCATGCATGTGTGTGTGTGTGTGTGTCCTAATCCCTTTGTATGCCTTTTGTTCTCCTCTCTCCTCCTGAATGCTAACAGATCCCTGGAAAGGTACGCCCTTAGTGTGTGTTTCTGTGTGTGTGTGTCTGCCACCCGAACCCCCTGCTGATATGACCTACTTACCCACACACTCACCTGTCATGTCTGAATCACAACACGATGCATTGTTGTATCTGTCCTCCGCCGTCTCTTTCGTCTTCTTTTCGCTGTTTTCCTAAAATTCCTCGTCTTGTGCGTTTGCAGCGATATTGAGGAGAAGCGCACAGCCAGTCAGGCGTCCCTGTGCGAGGACAGCAAGCTGTGTACAGATGACAACCTGGACTTCAACGGGAGCAGCGCCCTGACCACCGAGCTCAACATGGACGGGTCCCTGGTCAGCCACTTCCCCGACCCTCCGCTGGGCCTAGCAGACGGCTCAGCGCTCAACAACGTGACCGCACCCTCGGCCACCAGCGGCGTGCCCAACTCAGCCGCCGTGCTAGATTAACCGCCTGTATACACACACACGCCCGCTGGGGACCATGTGACCAAATTGTGTCTACACACATGTGCCCATATGCTCCTGTGTCCCGCTGACTTGCTGATCTGTAGTTTGACAACTAACACTCAACGCACACATGGACTCTTCCGACGCCCCCTAGAGGCCGTGTGATTAACTGGACTGTTTTGACCAAAGTAGTGTCTAACCTTGGCGGACAGTAAGAAGATATGTGTTTGACAGATGATGTCTCTGGACCGTCTTTGCTTTGTGTACAACTACTGACTCTCCCCCCTTTGTCTTCATTTCTCTTTTACTCTGAAAAGAAATGTTAAACATAATCAAAGCCCGGATGTGACAGGGGCATAAACACATCAGGATGTTAGTTTGGGTCCAGTAGAGATGCAGGATGGCGCTCTGACAGATGATGGCTGGTTGGGCCAGTGTGTGTTCGGCTGCAGGAGAGCCGCAATCTGAAATATTCACCATGTTGTTTCCCATGTTTGTGTCTGTTTCATGCTTTAATTGTTAGTGAGGTGTCAGCTTTTTAGAGGATATGTAGATACAGAGGAAACTTCAGTCATCTTTCGCATTTAATTATATGATTTTAAAAGATATTTTTCTACATTGTTTACGCATCTTGCTCGTTTTTGACTTCTTTTTTCGGGCCACCTGCAACTTCAATTTTGCTCAACCTAAACACAGCAAATTTTCTCACTCTAAACACTGGATGCATAAAGGGGAACTTGCTGTGAGGATGCTGCGTAGCGTTTGGTGTATATAACTGCATTTACATCGATCTATTTAGCCATAATACAGTATTATAGGTATGTACATGCTCCCTCTACGTTCCTGAGTCCGTGTGGGTCTGAGTGATGTCATGACTCTCTCGCCTTCCTGTCAGCAGCGCCGTCATCCTCCGTATGATGTTGTAATTACTTTGTGTAGAGGCCAAAGTGTAGCTTTCTGTATCTGTCGTGTTTCTTTCTACAATGTCAAAGTCATCGTCCTCTCAAATTAACAACCCGTCCATCACTGTTGGTCCCACAGTGCGCTCAGCAGTATTTGTGAATATTTGCAAATTAGGGAATGGCGTCTCATCTTTTTATTTTCAGACCCTCATCTGTGCGAGCTGATGTTGTGGGCAGGTGTAGCGCGTGCCAAGCAAAGGGAGGCAAAGGCTTAGGGTTGGTATGAGCGTCGTTCTCAGAATGTATTCTTTTTCAGGGTAGCACAGGAATCTGGTGAAAATCTGAGCTGCATGATACTGACGAGATGAGGAAAACCCTGACGGGATGGCTTTTTGTCTCTGAATGTAAATATGCCTCCTTCAAAAAAAAAAAAAAGAAAAAAAAAGAAGAAAAGATTGTTTCATTGAAAGCAGACCATGTTTGATATGAAAATGTGAAAAATGTCCAGATTGAAAAACATCAGTTTTAGTAACTTTTCCTTCTTTATACTCTGCAATGAATTCAGTTGTCAGTTGACTGCAGTGCGATACGGCTGTTTAGCAGAAAATTAATTGTTCCTAGTTGAGGAAAGAAAAAATTGTCACAAAAAATCCATTGTCCTGTAGATGTTCACCTGAATTTCAGCATTCAAAACCTGAAAAGTACATTAACTCCTAACAGCATTTAGTGATAGTAATTACATAACAACTACTAATATTGTGTTGGAAGCCCGTAACCATGGTGACAGCGCCTTGCAGCGCACTAAATCTGCATTTTTGCTCTAACACTTGGTGTGTGTGTGTGTGCGACGGGAACGCAGTGGGCGAGTGTCTGTGTACCACAGGGAGAAACAGTTTGGACTAACACCATCTCTCCACCAGACCCACAGTGGGGGCGAGCAAGGTGTGCGTGTCTGTCTGTGTATGTGTGTGTGTGGAGGCTCCCTGCTGTTGGTTGTATAGACACACTCAGGACAAATAAAGCTTTTAGAAAATTTTTATTTTCATACAGGAATGAGAAATGACACAAAAAAATGCCGATGTTCTATCTTGACTATCTGCTGCTAAACATCTGTCTGTCGACGCTGGAGAGCAAAAGTTCACCTTTGAATGAGAAGAAACACACAAAAGTGCGCTCGCACACTCGAATACTTTCACTCACCTGTCACACACTGTTTGCTTTTCACCCACTTGGTCTTTGCGTTTGCCAGTTTTTTTGACTTTTACCGTTGATGTAAAAAGTGAGTGGCTGGGTGTGCAGCAACGGCAGAGTGTTGTGATTGTGTGTGTGCGTGTGTGTGTGTGTGTACGTGTGCGTCTGCGCGGGCTATGCTGGGGCAGAGGGAGGAAGAATATTGAGGCTTAATGTGTCACTGCTGGGGCAAAGCTGTGCCTGTTTGTGGAGTGTGTGTGTATTTGTGCCATGACATGGAGGGGCAGGGAGCTCGGTCAGACTGTGTGTGTGTGTGTGTGTGTGTTTGTGTGTTTGTGTGTTTGTGTGTGTCTGTGGGGCAAATATCATTGTAACTGCATTATGACTCAACCACTGTAACTGGATATATGATTGACAAATAAAAGTACCTGGAACAATCTGCACCCCAAACGGCCTCTTTGTGTCGTCAGTGTGGGAAAAGTCTGGAGACGTCCTGGAAATGTGGACATGCGAAGCCTGGAAGACGCGTCGCTCAGCGGGAGGTTGTGTTGAACTGGCTGAAGAAATCCTTGGTGGGTCTGTTGGTGTAGACTTCCTTGTTCAAGTAATCCTGCCTGTGACACAAATGCACACGCACACATGGAGACACACAAATCTGAAACTGAATCCCACCCATATTTCATGTGCCATGATGATTGAAAACAGATGATGACAGGTTTGTAGTGACAGGTTTGTAGCAATTTGTGTGATGAAGACTGTTTTTGTTTTGTGATGAAGTTATCTCAACACATTAATGTTTGGGTGTTAATAGATCTTTTCTTTGGCCAATGAGCTCTCGATGTGTATGTGCGTGCAAGTGCATGCGTATGTACTTCAGCTTCTGCTGTTCAGCCAGTCTCATGTTTTGGCGGTCCAGCCTCATCCTCTGCTCCATCCTCAGCCTCTCCGCCATCTCAGTCTGCGTCTCCACCTCTTTGGTGATCTCCCGTTCCTGGAGGTCCCAGGCCGCCTCCTGGATCTTGTCAGCCTCACGTTGTTTCTGAAAGAAACAGTCCCTCAATGGTCCCGTCCCTTTGTCTGACCTGAGACAGCATCTCTCCACCCCTGCTTACCTGTTTCTCAAGACACTGTTCATGTTGATTCCTATAGATGGCGCTCAGCTCGTCTGACTGCAACCCTCTCCACCTGTCCTTCAGGATCTTTGGTGGCCTTCCATCCCCCTGATCCATCAAGGCTGCCTCCCGCCGCTCTGTCAGCATATCTGAGGCCAAGGAGTACTTCACCTCGGCCAGCCTCTCCATCTCCTCTCTCTCTCTCTGCTCCCTCTGCCTCTCGGCCTGGTGGGCCGCCTATGGAAGGCCGAAGAGAGCCAAACAGACAGGGAGAGAAGGAGAGAAAGAGAGAGAGAGAGAGAGAAAGGGAGAGGTAGAGAGAGAGAGGTGAGGCCGAACCACTGATTCAGTCGGAGCTGAACGATTATTCCCTCGATGATTCGAATCGGTTGTCTTATGAAACCCAACCCTGAGTGTGCGGTTAGCACTAGCATGGAGTTCAGGCGTGTCAGCAAACGTCCTCCGGAGATACCCCACTCAGCAAGCGGTATATGTGTGTGTATGTGCCGGGGGGGAGGGGTCACACTTGTGAGTGGTTATTGAGGAAACCGCATAACAATCTGGACAAACATGGAGACGTGAAGGATTTATAACAACACCTCCCACCGGAGGAATCAGCTGAGTGCATCAAGGCGAATGAAAGGGGAGCTTAACACCGGCTTTTAACACAAAGCGGGTCTACGCATACATCACAGCAATTTAACCTCACTCCCACCGTTTGCTTGCACCGGCTGATCTGACGGCTGCCTCCCCAGAGAGCGTGTGTGTGCGCGCATCATTTAACACGCTCAATGTTTCTCCTTTTAATCACTGCCACCTGGGTGCACCACACCACAGCTCAACACCTCTCTGGACATCTGCAGTGTGTGAGTGTGTGTATGTGTCTGTGTGTCTGAGTATGTTACCAAGGCATTGTTGTACCGATCCAGCGCCATGCGAGTGGCTCTCTTACAATCCTCCTCCAGTGCATGCAGCTCAAACACCTTGACGTTCAGATCCACCTCCCGCTGGTGTGAGATCATCTCTGTGACAGACACACACACACACACACATGCTCTGACATCACCCTCTTTCCACTGCTTGAATAGCAGTCATTGGTAACACTCTCACGTGCATAATGGCGTGGTGAGATGAGCATCCATCAGTGCCACCTGGCAATTACCATTGTGTGTGGGAGTGTGTGATTGTTTGTGCAAGACAGCAGGAAATGTGTGCGTGTGTGTGTGTGTCTGTGTGTGTGTGAGCCTGCGGCGCAAGTTCTCACCTTTGTGCACTTCTATCCTCATTCTCTCCTCCTCTTGCTGCTGCTGCCCTTGCAGATATTTCTTTGTCTCTAACATCTGCTCTCTGATCCTCTTGTCCCGCCCCGAGTCTTCTCCCTATCATTGATGGAGGACATCTTGACTCTTACTCAAACCATTCACTGATCTTTTGTCACCCATTGTACAAGGCCTACCTGGAAGATCTGCATACTTGCTGGTCCCAGGTCCTGCGTGGGAAGGGGGATCTCAAACACCCCCTTAGGATCACTCCTGAGATCATCCTCAGAGGGCTCCTGTTTGACCTGCTGAAGGGCCCAAAACTTTCCAAGGTCAAGCCGCAGTCTGGTTTGTCGCTCCTTTTCCTCTCTCCCCTTGAGCAACAGCTCGTCCACGCACTGCCTGTTCAAATCATCTGTAGTGGAGATACAAGGCCAGGCGTCACTGATGGTGCTGAGGATGTTAGCAAAATCACAGACACTCCGTCATCCCTCCCCTGTCGTTACCAAAAGCTCTTTTCTGCTCTTTTTCCAATTGTTGTTGTTGTTTTCTCTCCTCAATCTGTTTGTCTAGAGCTTGTTGGTCTATACCCATCACTCGGAATCGGGTGTTGAAGATTCGAAGTTTGCGCTCAGCCTCAGCGGCCCTTCGACGTGCTATGGCTGCATCGTCGTTGGCCTCAACCGGCAAATCTAGCTTGTGCATGGTCACCGTTGGGAAGGCTCTGCGGAGATAATAACAGGCATCACATCACAAAAGCGGCATGGTCCTCGTTTTAATCCCATTTCGTGGCAAAAACAAAGCAGTGTTGTATTCGCATCTAATGTGTTTGGCAACTGAATTAAATAGATACACCAAATAACGGAATAAAAGTGAGTAAAATTCACATTTTCGGGTAAAGAGGTTAATTATACCTTGAGAGAAGGACAGGTAACCTCGCTGTTTCTTACCTTTAATATTAGTATCGCAAGGTACGCTGACGTCAAAGGAACGTTAATGAGACGCTGCTATTAATCAATCTACAACCACCGATTTAAAAAGCGGTTGAGGTCATAACAGTGCGATCAGTCTCCTCTCAAAGGTGGCACGATGACACCATGTATTAACCGGTGTTTTATCCGGATGCTGCACTGTGGTCTAGGACAAGATTGGCCCCCCGCTGTTTGGACGCCTCTGTCACCATGGTGCACGGAAGTTTCCGGTTGGCTGGTCGTCAGGCAACATCAAATATAAATCACAGCGGTGACATCTACATGTCATTAAAAAAATAACAATACGTCATAATGTCACGTGTGCTTTGTTCTGTTTTGGATAAACTTCGATGAAGATGCAGATAGACACCAGACAGAAAGACCGCCGACAGTCAGATCTCGCGATGACTTTCGTGACCAGGCGTCTCGCGCGCTCATGCGTCTTCCCGTTGGTTTGTAAAATGGCGCTTTGTTATTGCAAGACTTTAGCTTTTATTTGATCGCTATTTTGTTGTGTGTTTGGCAACTCGGCGTAAGATGCATTTTTAGCGTAACGCCTGCGCGCGTTATCAACACATCGGAACCGGGGTCCATACGTTTGCGTGGACGCTACTCTAGTTGTAAAATAACCAGTTTGTATTGTTAGCTAAGGCAAAGCTAACCGCTAGCTATCTCGCAAGGCTTTTTTGTACAGATTAACGGGTATAAAGAAGATGGGCTACTTAAAACTGATAGAAATAGAAAACTTCAAGTCCTACAAGGGAAGACAGATCATTGGACCCTTCCACAAATTCACCGCAATTATTGGGCCAAATGGATCCGGTATGTAGATCATCATAATAAACTGGTAGCTAGTACAGCAGACACTTTTTTAGCTATGGGTAATGGTTGCTAAATTATTCAAATTAAATGCAACATTTTGACAGTGCCAATTCGCTATCCGTACTTTTCAGTTACATTTGGTATGGATTTAAGCAACGTATGTTATATTGTAAACTCAGCTGCACTACACTGATTATTATTACTATTACTGAGTATTACCCATTCAATACGTATTCGCGTAAAATGCACAGTTTTGCCGTCTTTCTTATGTATTGTCAGGTATTAGATGTAAAAAGTAGGCACATACATTTTGACCTCTGTGTTTCATCTATTTGTGTAGGAAAATCGAACCTCATGGATGCGATCAGCTTCGTACTGGCAGAGAGAACCAGTAACTTGCGCGTCAAGACCCTGAAGGATCTTATCCATGGTGCCCCCGTGGGAAAGCCTGCTGCCAACAGAGCTTTTGTCAGCATGGTGTACCAGGAAGACACTGGAGAGGAGCGCTCCTTCACAAGGGTCATCATTGGTATGTAAATCCACATTTGTTTGTACCCCTGCAGGGTTCAGTGCACCTTCAAAACATACAGTATGAACTTAATCTGTCACCTCTGAATTATCACAATGTCAGCCATTGTTGGAAATTCTCTAGTTGCTGTCTCCTAATGTGAAACCTTTTTTCTATGAAAGTTGTCTGATCTGTATCTCCATTTGTGTGCGTCAGGTTCCTCATCAGAGTATCGCATCAACAACAAGGTGGTGGGCCTGCCTGAATACAGCGAAGAGCTTGAGAAACTGGGTATTCTCATCAAGGCTAGGAACTTCTTGGTCTTCCAGGTCAGATTTGAACACCTGAAACTCAGAAGTTTGCCATGAATTTATTTGCTCAGACGTGTGCGCCGGTTAATGTGCTCGATCGAGATCAGCGTGCAGCTGATTTGCGTTCATCAGGATTTATTAGGTTGTGACTCATGGTTGATATTGTGGTACAGTTTTGACTAATGCTGCAATTTGAGGTAAATGATACTCAACATAACAATTAACTCCCTGTGTCAAATAAGTGATTTCATTTATTGTTTGCTGTTGAGATATTTGTGTAATCACAGGTTGTGTCTCCCATTTACTCTTTCTAGGGAGCTGTGGAGTCCATCGCAATGAAAAATCCCAAGGAGCGCACGGCTCTGTTTGAGGAGATCTCTCGTTCTGGGGAACTTGCCCAAGAGTACGATCGCAGGAAGAAGGAGATGGTAAAAGCAGAGGAGGACACCCAGTTCAACTACCACCGCAAGAAAAACATTGCTGCTGAACGCAAAGAAGCAAAGCAAGAAAAAGAAGAGGTGCGTCATGCTCGATAATTTTTGTGTCTTTCAGATATTTTCAGGTTGGTGGATGTGAATATCTCTGTTTCTGCCCCGTGTCTTGCCAGGCTGAGCGTTACCAACGTCTGAAGGACGAAGTGGCAAGGGCCAGTGTCCAGTTGCAGCTCTTCAAACTCTACCACAATGAGACTGAAATTGAGAAGCTGAACAAAGAACTCGGCCAGCGAAACAAGGAGATTGACAAAGACCGCAGGAAGATGGACCATGTGGAGGAAGAGCTGAAAGACAAGAAGAAGGAGCTCGGCCGCCTGATGAGGGAGCAGCAGACCATAGAGAAGGAGATCAAGTAAACAATTTTTACAGAATAGATTTCAGATCACTGTATCTTCATAATCTGAGAGCAAAACTCATTTGGTATCACCTCTCCCCTCCTGCTTACAGAGAAAAAGACTCAGAGTTAAACCAGAAGAGGCCACAATACATCAAGGCCAAAGAAAACACCTCGCACAAGATCAAGAAGCTTGAGGCCGCACGAAAATCTTTGCAGAACGCTCAGAAGATGTACAAGAAAAGGAAGGGAGACATGGATGAACTGGATAAGGAGATGAGAGCGGTGGAGCTGGCCAAGCAGGAGTTTGAGGAGCGCATGGAGGAGGAAGCCCAGAGCCAGGGTCAGGACCTCACCCTCGAGGAGAACCAGGTTTGTCAGTCTGGTCCTTGTATCAAATCATCTGTCTAAAACATTGTGGTGTGAGAGGCAAATGTTGTGATCGTAACTAACAAATTTAAACCCCTAGTGTGTGAACTTCATCCCCCTAAATTCAGAGGGATTGTAACAGCCATGTGAAACATTGTGGCTTCCAGGTGAAACAGTACCACCGCCTGAAGGAGGAGGCCAGCAAACGGGCTGCCACACTGGCCCAGGAGCTAGAGAAGTTCAACCGCGACCAAAAGGCTGACCAAGACCGGCTAGACCTGGAGGAGAGAAAGAAAGTGGAGACAGAGGTAGGTTAGAAGATGATGCTCGTGATGTTTTGTTTTCTTCAGGAGTTGAAGAGCTTGGTAATAAGCCCACTGCTTGTTTTTTATTCTTCAGGCCAAGATCAAACAGAAAATCAGGGAAATTGAGGAGAATCAGAAACGTATTGAGAAGCTGGAGGATTACATCACCACGAGCAGGTTTACAGACTTCGATGCTGCGTGCTGACCATGCGACTGCACCCATCACTCCCTCGTGCCTGCTCTAACTCAATCCCTCGCTCCATCTCGTGGCCTTTGTCCTTAGGCAATCACTCGACGAGCAGAAGCGCATGGAGGAGGAGCTGACGGAGGAGGTGGAGATGGCCAAGAGGAGAATCGATGAGATCAACATGGAGCTCAACCAGGTACGGTACTTGGCGTGGAGAATGGAAGGGGTACAATGCCATAAAGCTGACCCACACCATCACCGGTCATTTTTCGTGCCATGGCCTTGCTCCAGCCTGGCCCTGCAATTGGCCTACTGGCACTCTGCCAACAAGCCAACTCTGTAATTTAAGACAGACTTTTAACCCCATTAAGTGGGTTGGCGAAAACAGAAGGGCTCCGCCGGGATCGATGAGGAATGACATTATGATTGCTTTTTCTGTAGGTAATGGAGCAGCTGGGAGATGCCAGGATCGATCGGCAGGAGAACAGCCGGCAGCAGCGCAAGGCAGAAATCATGGAGAGCATCAAGAGACTTTACCCAGGCTCTGTGGTACGGCCCGTGTTCAGCTTTATCCAGCGTTTTATACATCCAACACTGCACTCAATTTGATGGAATTTTGTAAAAGCCAGACACGGAATTGGACTTGATCTGCCGCACTAAGCATTAACTTCTTTCCATCATTATTCCTCCAGTATGGACGGCTCATTGACCTGTGCCAGCCCACGCAGAAGAAGTATCAGATTGCCGTGACTAAAGTATTGGGGAAGAACATGGACGCCATCATTGTTGACTCAGAGAAGACAGGCAGGGACTGTATTCAGTACATCAAGGAGCAGAGAGGAGAGCCTGAGACCTTCCTGCCTTTGGATTACCTCGAGGTGAGAACAAGATGTTCATTTCATTTCATTTCATTTCATTTCATTTCATTTCATTTATTGTCCACAATGTGGAAATTTGTCTTTGGTCTCAAAACAACAAGCAAGATGACAACAACAACAACAACACTTACACACAAACATCTTCAGGGCAAAAAGCAGGACAGCAGTAGCAGTTACATTAAGAACGCATTGGAGCAATGGCACATATGTAACATAAGAAATATTATGAGGAACACCACCAAACATAAACAAAAAGTCATAGCCTGAGGAGCACTACCTGCTCCATCCTGTAAAGCGCCTTGAGATAACTCCTGTTATGATTTGGCGCTATACAAATTAAATTGTATTGTATTGTATTATTGTATCAACGGGACATGGTGTTCAGTGCTCCAATGGCATTTGGAATGAAGGAATTTTCCCCTTGTAACAGTGAAATATTCAGTTAGGCAGATGTTGATGAGCTTCATATCAGTGAAACAGTCAGGCTATTGAATGTGCAGTCATTGTTGACTTTGTAAGTGTTTATGAGTACGATAGAGTAAAATGCTTTGGATAGATTTTGGGGAAGTCAAAGATATTGATTGCGTAGCCAAAACACAATTG
>OMPJ01002579.1:21927-36120 GCA_900312935.1 Carapus acus
ACAAGCAAGATGACAACAACAACAACAACACTTACACACAAACATCTTCAGGGCAAAAAGCAGGACAGCAGTAGCAGTTACATTAAGAACGCATCAACGGGACATGGTGTTCAGTGCTCCAATGGCATTTGGAATGAAGGAATTTTCCCCTTGTAACAGTGAAATATTCAGTTAGGCAGATGTTGATGAGCTTCATATCAGTGAAACAGTCAGGCTATTGAATGTGCAGTCATTGTTGACTTTGTAAGTGTTTATGAGTACGATAGAGTAAAATGCTTTGGATAGATTTTGGGGAAGTCAAAGATATTGATTGCGTAGCCAAAACACAATTGTTATCATGTAAATTCACAGTGATGAGGTTTTATTAAAACTTGCCTTTGCCCCTGTCTTCCGCTCACCAAGGTAAAACCCACAGATGAGAAGCTGAGGGAATTGCGTGGGGCCAAGCTGGTGATTGACGTAATCCGCTATGAGCCTCCCCACATCAAGAAAGCCCTGCAGTATGCCTGTGGAAATGCGCTGGTGTGTGAGAACGTGGAGGATGCTCGACGAATTGCGTTTGGAGGACCTTACCGACACAAGGTACATGCTTTTACACAACGCCTCTCAGGGTCTGGGCTGCCAGTTGAACTGCCACATGTTGTATTACAGTTTAATTCCGCTGGTAGGACCAGTTGAGCGATTCTGTCTTTTTTGTTTGCGTGGTGATGAAATGTGTCAGACAGTGCTCTTACAAAATCTCCCTCTGTGGGTGTGCAGACAGTGGCCCTGGATGGAACTCTCTTCCAGAAGTCAGGTGTCATCTCTGGAGGTGCCAGCGACCTGAAGGCAAAGGCCAGGCGCTGGGACGAGAAGGCAGTGGACAAACTGAAAGAGAAGAAGGAGAAGCTTACAGAGGAGCTGAAAGTGAGCGTGATACAACCCATTAAGTGAATTGTCACGGGCTGTAACCTCCGCCAGGGTTGTAATCACTCTCTTCTTGCCCTCGTCCCTGCAGGAGCAAATGAAGGCCAAGAGGAAGGAGGCGGAGCTTCGGCAGGTCCAGTCCCAGGCCCACGGTCTTCAGATGAGACTGAAGTACTCCCAGAGTGACCTTGAACAGACCAAGACCCGCCACCTCTCCCTCAACATGCAGGTGCAGCAGCGTCACTGCTCACGATTACATCTCAGTCCACGTTGAATTAAATGTTTTGGCTTGTATCATGCAGGAAAAGTCCAAGTTGGAGAGCGAACTTGCAAATTTTGGCCCTCGCATAAACGACATCAAGAGGATCATTCAATCGCGTGAGCGGGAAATCACAGATCTCCGTGACAGAATGAACCTGGTGAGTGTCAGACACAGTGAGGATTGCTGGAAGACCAGGTCAGGTCTCAACACAGTGTTTATCCCCTTCTAGGTGGAGGATGAGGTTTTTGTGGAATTCTGCAAGGAGATCGGAGTAAGGAACATTAGGGAGTTTGAGGAGGAGAAAGTAAAGAGGCAGAATGAGATTGCGAAGAAGCGGTAAGTCAATTTTTGAAGAGTTTTTTTTTTTTTTTTTTACCACCACTACATCATGGACACTATCTCTAAGCATAAACCATTTTTGTATCAGTCTGGAGTTTGAGACCCAAAAGACTCGTCTGGGAATCCAGCTGGACTACGAGAAGAACCAGTTGAAGGAGGACCAGGAGAAAGTAATGATGTGGGAGCAGACGGTGAAGAAAGATGAGGCTGAAATAGAGCGACTGAAGAAGGTAACGTGGGGTTTCTGTGTGTTGGTCATGGTGCTCCTTTGGTGTGTGTTTACTCTATATTCACTGTGTCCTTCCCCTTGTAGGAGGAGCACAGGCACATGAAGATCATTGATGAGACCATGGCGCAGCTGCAGGACTTGAAGAACCAGCATCTTACCAAGAAATCCGAGGTCAACGACAAAAACCACGAGATGGAGGAGATCCGCAAGAAACTGGGCGGGGCCAACAAGTGAGTGACAGCAACTGTCACCTCCATCGCCTGCCTAGCAGTAGTCATTTTTTCAAACCGCGCGTGTGTTTGCAGGGAGCTGACGCAGCTCCAGAAAGAGGTGACGGCCATCGAGACCAAACTGGAGCAGAAACGCAGCGACCGTCACAACCTGCTGCAGGCCTGCAAGATGCAGGATATCCGGTTACCCCTCCGCTCCGGGACCATGGACGACATCAGCCAAGGAGAGGTATGCGCACACACACACACACACAAGACCGCTTTTTTTTTTTGCCAGTGGACTTGAGCCCCTGACGTTTTTCTTGTGGTGCTTCAGGGAAGCTCGCAGACAGAGGAGTCCAGCAGCCAGAGGACTTCCAGCAGCGTCCTGGCAAAGGAGGCCCTCATAGAGATTGACTATAGCAACCTATCTGAGGACCTGAAGGTAGACAGGAAGGATTACACATTCTTGCACACACAGACACTGACATGTACTCTCCTCTCATATATTCCAATTGTGCCGCCTAGTTTTCCCATGTAAGCAGTATCGTAATGATTGATAACACACACCAGCTTTGAGAGGTGTGTTAAGGGACGGAGAGTAGTCTAAGCTTTGTTGCTCCAGACCTTAGTGTGTCATGGAGATCACATCTGAGGACCAATCTGCACCATTGAGGGTTTTGCTTTGAATGGTAGTGATACATAGAAACTGAGTGAGAAGCATCCCCACGTCTTGTCCCACTAGGACGCCCTTTCAGAGGAGGAGATCAAGGCTGAGACCAACACGTTGCAGCAGCGTCTCAACGAGCAGCAGAGCATCCTGCAGAGGATCAGTGCTCCCAACATGAAGGCCATGGAGAAGCTGGAGAGTGTCCGGGACAAGTTCCAGGAGACCAGTGACGGTCAGTTAGACTTACAGAGACAAATGTGGGGCTGTGGAGGCTATGAGAATTGAGTGGATATGAATGTTCTCCCCTTTGCTGTCTGTATCTGCCTCAGAGTTTGAAGCTGCCCGCAAGAGAGCCAAAAAGGCAAAGCAAGCCTTTGAGCAGATCAAGAAGGAGCGATTTGATCGTTTCAATACCTGCTTCGAGTCTGTGGCCACGAACATTGACGAGATCTACAAGGCCCTCTCTCGCAACAGTAGTGCCCAGGTGTGTCACCACGCAGCCCTCCCTAGAATATGTGTCTTTTACATCTCTTCATCAGCAGTTGGATGTCAGTTATTGGATCTGACCATGGTGAGTATGCTCTCCCTCCCCAGGCGTTCCTGGGCCCCGAGAACCCTGAGGAGCCGTACCTGGACGGCATTAACTACAACTGCGTGGCCCCAGGGAAACGCTTCAGGCCCATGGACAACTTGTCCGGCGGGGAGAAGACTGTTGCCGCTCTCGCTCTGCTCTTTGCCATTCACAGGTGAGGGAGTCTCAAGAATATGATGTGTGAGTGATGAACAGATGTGCGCATGAGGCTGAACTAGAGCGACTAAAGGAGGTGATGTCAAGGCTTGAGACAGAAAATATACAGCAGAGGGAAGTCGGTGTTCAGCAAGTTGAAAAACCCTGAGTAGCTTCTTGACAATTTGTCTCCATTAACCGACGTGTACATCTGCAGCTATAAACCCGCCCCTTTCTTCGTCCTGGATGAGATCGATGCCGCCTTGGACAACACAAACATCGGCAAGGTGAGGGGATGATGTTGGATTTTTTAATGTGCAATGAAAGGGAGCTTTTCCACTGACGCTGCCAACCGCGCCCCTCCCATCCCTCCCACCATCCTCTCCACCCTCTCTAGGTGGCCAATTACATCAAGGACCAGTCAGTGCAGAACTTCCAGGCCATCGTCATCTCGCTGAAAGAAGAGTTTTACACCAAGGCAGACTCCCTGATCGGCGTGTATCCAGAGGTGCGTTCCTGCTGAGGGAGTCCACATCCTGCACAGAACTCGCCACAGTGATGAAATAAAGCAGATTCATTTTCTAACCAGCTTTATTCCTTTCACTTCCACAGCAAGGAGACTGTGTCATCAGCAAAGTCCTGACCTTTGACCTCTCCCAGTATCCTGACGCCAACCCAAATCCAAACGAGTAGGACTTGAACTCATCTTCACTGGCAGTTTTTGGCAAGGTGGACTTCAGTTGCGCCGCTTCATCTCGACTCTTGTCTTCAGTAGTGTCTGTTCTCATATTGGTCTCCACTTGTGGTTCTCGATGTTTTGTTTTTCCTTTGTTTTTTATCAGAATAGTCATTTAGTGAGGAATTTGTTGTTTGGGCTTGGTAACATGTAGGCCATCATATAGGCGGATGTACATTTATAGGAGAAGCCCTTCCTAAATTTGGCCATTAAGAAAACTGAAATTTGTAATTGATCTCAAGATGAGATTTTGTATCAGATTTTATTATGGTAAATACGTTTGCGCAATATGAAAAGATTTTTTTCAGACCTTTTATACTTCTCAGTGGTGTTATAAAGCTCATCAGTCACATGTGTATGTGAGTACAAAAACCTGACTTTTCACACATGCTTTTTTCCAAAGTAATCATGGAGCAGTTGTTACTAGTTGAGCAATAACATTCCCCCAGTAATTGCATCTTTTTACTCCCTAAATAATGTTCAGTGTCACAAAACTTGGAGCAAATCCAAATTTTGTCTCGATCCTGTTTTATCAATTTGCTTTGCCACAATAAATGTAATGTGAATTATTTAAAGTCCTTTTACTTTTTGATGTTTGCATTGGTTTAATTCATTTCTGTCGCAGCGTTTCCTTGACGGTTCAGTGGTTCAAGGGGAAAAAATTTGTACAGTACTAAAGAATTTGACTATGTCTACTGCTAGAATGTGGCATAGGGCTCGCTGCAGCAGTTTCCATTCCATAAGTGGGAGTGTTTGCTTTGCTATGCAGGACTATTTTTAGAGGCTCCTCAGTTTTCATTGAATAACAGCAGCTGAAAGTGTGCATCCCCAGGATCCGTCTTCAGTCCTTTACCGCTCACTCTCCCTCACTCACCTGTTGAATGGCATTTCCTCCTCGCAAATTACTCGAGAGGTACTGTACATGGGAGATTTTCACAAATTGTCTCAGATAAACAAACAAAAAAATGTTTATTTGTTTTGCCAGTGGCAGTACATGTTATGTTATTACATGTTATGTAGGACTGCAGGACTGAGGGTGGGACACACGGTTAACGGATGAGACTATCTGCACCCATTTCCAAAACCAAGAAACATAGAAAAACAGACTGAGACGAGGTTTATAATGTATAAAAACACCTCTAAATGTCTGTTACTGTCAGAGTCATAAATAAATTGACAAGTGCAATATTCCAACAATGGATGTCCATGTAGGTGTTTATATAAACAAATAGACCACTCAGTGGGCTTCAGAGTTAAATCCTCTGTATGCCATGTAGGCTGAAGACAAACATCATGTGCACAGTAAATCAAATTTTGCGCCTTCCACACACGCCATGGCAGCAGTGCGTACCCACAGAGAGACACAACGTTGAGACAGCCGGTGTGATTAAACAAAACCGCCCGCCTTTATGTCCCAGTTAAACATGCTTTCTCTTTTACGTGCCTACATCCTCTGCATTGGTTTGCAGTGGCCAGCGACACAAAATAGTAAAATAGATAACAAATGACCAATAAAAACAAAGTCGTACAGGGACTTTGCTTTACGATGGACACAAGAAAGAAAACTGCTTAGATCAGCATTGTTAGCATGGTAGTGCTAATTTTTAAAAAAAGAAAAAAAAACTGAACTGAATACTTGTGTTCACTCCTCACTTAACTGCAGCTGGTGAGAGATGGCTGGCTGCTCCCCTGTACACACTCCGTCCTGGCACACACGCTTTTTTTCACCTGTCGCTATCCTGCCACTCTTTGGCGAGATGTCAGTAAGATGCCCAGCTCAACACCAGGAGTTTATGGAATGAATTACCCTAAGAAACTATTCTAAAAAATAAGGAGCATCATTCTGTTAGCTCAGAGATCGGCGTGAGCTCTTATTTAGATTTGAGAAGGACGAAGAGTATTCTTCTGTTAGTGTTACCCCTAGTGCTCAGCCACAGTTGTCAAAGCATCAAAGCTGCGCCGACCCACTGTTTTGACCTCGAGCCAAACTAAAGAGGATACCTACTGTTGCTAAGGCAACAACCTCGGTATGTAAAAGGAAAGTTGAGCCGCTGACAGCTTCAAAGATGTAACATCACGTCGGAAACTTGTGAATTTGAACGCTTAAACCTTGCTGTCGGCCTCATCCGGAGTGCAGTGGCCAGAGGCGGAGGCAGGGACGGGAATCGGGCGTCGTTTCCTCCTCACAGCAGGATCCGGTCGGACCTCCTCCTCCTCCAATTCGGCGTGAACGAGGACAACAGGAGGTGTAACAGCAGAAGGGGGAGGTGGGACGGGGATGGGCCGCCTCTTCTTCCCAGATGCGGCGGACCCAGGGCGCCTGGTCAGGAGGCCCTGAGCTACGCCCTCCATCTCAGCCACCGGAACGTGCATGGCCTCGGCCATCTCCTTCTTGGTGACGGAGACAAAGCTCGGGTCTGTGGCCAGCGAGGACAGGCCGCCTCTTTCCAGGGCCTATAACACATTGTGAGGACAGTTCGTGAGCACCTGCTGGTCCCCCAGGGGAATGGCAGCCTGTTCTTCGCGGCTCAGCTGTGTTTCCAGTTGACGCTTGTGCTCTGTCTTACCTCGCGGATGAGCTGATCGGTCGCCGTGTGCTTGCCCTGTCTGTGTGTCTCACCATAACCTGGCTCATACGGGAACTGCAAAGCAAAACAAAGATTTACTCAGCAGCCACAGCCCTTGAGGCTCCCCGCGGACATGGCACGAATGTGTAAGGATTACCTGAGTACGGTCGGTCCTCACTGTGAAGTTCCAAGAGTTTCTGTTGGCTGAAAAGAAGTAAAGAACATAAGCTTTTTTCAGCGCAAATAGTGTTGTGAAGAAATCTCAAACTACATCTTAATTCTGCGTACCAGGCTCCACATCCTCGTACGGGTGGTAAAACTCCACAGGACTTCCCTCTCGCTCCATCGAAAACCTGACAGCAGATGTTGCCGTGTAAGATACGTATACAATCACGATGAGCGAGCAGCTTTCAGCATATCGGTGCAACTGTCCGCGCTCACTCAGCAAAGGCGTTGTTGTTGGTGTTGTTCTTCAGAGAGGTCGTCGGGAAGAACTCAGTAGTGGTTGCAAAGGCAGCCGAGTCGGGCGGAGACTCCGGCTGGTTGTCAGAGAACTGGAGCGGTCGCTGGCAGGTGGCCTGGGGGGACTGAGGGTCGCCCGGCTCAGAGGAGAATGAGTCCACCTGGTTTCCGAACAGACCGTGTGAACGCTGCAAAGACAGAGACAAGAGGAACGTATGGTTTTGTGGAGGAGCAGGATGGTGTTGGTGAGTGTGGATATGTGTGTCCATGGACACCAAACCCCAAGTTCTCCTGGTATCTCCTCACCCTGTAGATGCCCTCCTCTCCGGCCTCCTCCATGGCTCGGTCCATCTCCTCTTCATTCTGGAGGTCTCCTGAAATGGCTCGGTGCATCTCGGGCGCCGCCTCCTCCTCGATGCTCCTGAGACCCGCCTAGGACACGATGCAAATGATGGAGGAGGGTGGAGAGCGGGGACGAGAGCAGGGACGAGATCGAACAGCAGAGACGCTGGTGTGGCTGGCGTGTTATTGATTAGCATGACGGCCTTGAGAGACCATATGGGTTGACCTTTGTCTCAGGACATTGCTGGATATTAAAGCGCTAATACATCAACCTTTGGCCCCCATCTGTCCAGGATGTTGACTCCTGACTGATGCTCAGCCATCCTGTTTGACATTTTAAGCTCCACAGTAATGATTTCTTATTGATCTCATCGGCCAGCATGAGGTTCCCACCTGAATCTCTGGGCCTGAGGCGCTCTTCTTGGAGGGCCGGTAGCCATAGTACTCCTCCTGACGCTTCATGAATTTGCGGAAATGGTCCTGGAGCAAGAAGGTGGCGTAGAATTTCCCCACTGTCACCTCATCATCTAACACCAGAGGGATCACGGTGGTCAGCATAAACTGAGGGTCACTGTGAGATTCAGAGATTTCTGGGTTCTGGTCTCACCTCCAATGGGGGGGATGACCTGGTCCAGGAGCTTCATGCTGGTGCGTTTCCAGATCTGCTTTATGATGGCCCTCAGCTCCTCATTGGCCTGTTCAAAGTTACCTGCGCGGGGACGAAGGAGGGCAACGCTTCAGTTCTATATGAGGAGAGTGGGAGCAGCAAAGGGGGCAATGCCCCCTGCTGGTGACAGAGAGAATGACATCAGGGATCGCCTCACCTTCTGTTTTGATCTTGAGAGCGGTTCGGACCAGAGCAAAGAGGGTGGCATTGAAGGTGACTGTGCCATCACTGTTGAGGGGCATGTTCATGCCCACCAGACGCTGTAGGTAGAGAAAAGGAACTGTTTCACTTTGTGTCTTTGTCGTATTGTTCCTTTTTCTTTTACAATCAAGCTTGTGTCTTTTCATTTAGATTTATTGGTTTCTTCAACTTTCTTCAACAGTGTACTTCCAAAACTGGTTACTTGCGCTGGAATTTTATTTTGTGAAGCTTATGACTTCATTACATATGAGTACATCTTGATTGAGAGAGAGTCCGCTGGTAGTAGAAGCATCTGTCGTAGTAGTTGTAGTAGTAGAAGTAGCAGTCATAGCAGTAGTAATAGTCTCGTTGCGTGAACACAGGGGGTACACAAATGAAAGTTGTACCCTCTCCCCAACATGCAGCAGATGTTTATTCATTACTTTCCCAATATCCGCAGAACAGCTGCAGGTTGCCGACTCCTGAAGTAGATAATGTACCTTGCAGGCCGCACGGTGAGGACAGAACTTGCCGAAGCCCAGCGGAGGTTGAAGTCGTCTCAGCAGCGTCACCACGTCCAGATGTTTGATCCGCCCCCTGGTGGATTGCATAAATGTCTCCAAGCTGCTCAGAAGCTTGAGGCTGCTAAAGTTGCTCTCATGAGAATTTCTGGTTTTCAGACTCACGTTGCTTCGGGGTCGTACTCAGCCCAGATCTTCTTAAACTCATCCAGGTGGTGTGGACCCAGGAGGGACCAATCCCGCGTCAGGTAATCAAAGTTATCCATGATTACCGCCACGAAGAGGTTGAGGATCTGTGATGAGTGGGATGGAGATAGAGTCATGATGGGGTTTTGTGTCAGACACCATGAGGAGAGAATAGCGCTGCAACAGGAGAGGAGGTGCGGCTCCACCCACCAGGAAGGCACAGAGACAGTAGAAGCTGAGGAAGTAGAAGATGGCAAAGTTGGAGCCACAGGTGTGCTCCTCTCCTGGCAGGAAGTCAGACTTGGGGTCGCATTTCTTCCCATACATGGACGCCATCATGACCTCCTGCCAAGCCTCTCCAGTGGCACACCTGGACACCGACCAAACTCATGTCAGGTACTGACTCACTCGACCCTCACCTCACCTCTGACCGTCTTAGAATGCTGGAGACGCACCGGAACAGCATGAGGACAGCTTGGGGGAATGTCTGGAAGTTGTTGTTGCGGTTGATTTGGGTTCCATCCACCAAAGCGATCTTACCAAATATCTGCAGGTACATTGGAGGTGTCAAAGAATATCAGAGTCATCTATCAGGAACCAAAAAAAAACCTTCAGAAACCGGACACCACAGAAGAAGAACACCCAACCTGCATTCCAATGACGGCGTAGATGAAGAAGAGCATGACGATGAGCAGCGCCACGTGAGGGAGCGCCTGCGAGGAGGAGACAGATGGTGAGGACAACACTCACAGGAAGCAACCGCATGATGTTGCGAGCACCACCCAACGCACCTGGAAGGACTTGATGAAGGTCCATAGGAGGTTCCGGATGCCCTCTGATCGATTCAGCAGCTTGACCAGGCGCATCACACGGAACAGTCTGAAGAACGTGATGGAGACTGAGGCGTTCTCTGAGGCCTAGAGGGACAGGAACGGGGACAGGGCAGGGGTTCAGACTGACAACAGGGCACACAAACACATACATACACACAGTAGAGGTTTGGCTTACCGCAATGACCTGCATGGGGTTGGTCTCCTGTGATGGAAACATGGCAGACTTGGTTACACAAATCCTTTAAGCTCTGTCAGAGACAGAGGGTGCATGACAACTAAGCACAGGCACTACTAAGCAGATCGAGCTTCCACATGGATGTGTCTGAGTTCCAAACCATTTAGATCTGGTGGAGGGGAAGACACTGGGCCTGGATCCACATCAGTTGGGTAGGTTACACACACATTTAGGGGGACTTAATAAGACTGGTGGAGGAATTTGAAATTATTTTTCCCATCAAATGATCAAACTCCTTTTTTTTGTCTGCATTAATACTGATTTGCCATTTTGTGTTAGCTCTGTGCTCGCTATGCCATGGTGGAGGTAAGGGCACCATCTATGAGCTTATAAGCTTTGCTATCCCATTGGTTTTTGTTACCGTCCATCTACTTGACTGGCTTTGGAAAGATAAATCGCTGAAAATCAGGAAGTCATGCAACAACAAAGACACACAAAGACAGAGACACACACAACCCCACACAAACACACAACCATTTACACCCAAGTTTTAGGACATCACTTGAGTCATACACAAAAAAGCAACCCGTGCTATTGTACAGCTCTTGGGGTTAGACAAACAGCTACATACCAGTGTGGTTAGTGGTGCACACAGCAGATGGTGTGCATGTCTGTGTGTGTGAGTGCATGTTTGTGTGTTTGTGTGTGCATGCATGCTTATGCGTGTGTGTGTTTGTGCTCACACAACAACGCCCATGCAGCGGTGCAGATCAGATATTTACAGCGCAGCCATGGAGACAGTACAGTCCTCCACTGGCGGCCAGGGCGGTCTGTGGAGGTCACACAGGTGGAGACGTAGGCATGAGGATGGATTGATGGATGGATGGATGGATGGATGGGAGATTGGATGGAAGAATGGCAACAGAGGATGAAGACATCGCAGAAAAAATAAGAAAGATAGCAGCCGGGTTTGACATGAGTGGAGAAAAGACAAGCTTGTGTTCTGTGGATAAGCAGGATGAAATAGTGGCTGACCACAGTAAACAGTCTGTGCAGCACACTCGCATCCAAAAGTGATCAGTGATCATTTCAAGTGCTACGACATCAACAGAACAGAACACGAAATATCGAGAAATATTTCCAGAGCACGGAAAACTACGGGTACCACTGTCACCGTTTGTATCAGTACCACTACCGCTGCTGCTGTGGAATTCAGGAGAGCACATCTGTACTTACGTCCACCTCACTCAGGATGACGTCCACCACGCTACCTATGACGATGATGAAGTCAAACACATTCCACGGGTCTCCGAAGTAGCCCTGCCAGGAGGGAGAGGAGGTTGTCGAAAGGGTTGCCGGGGCAACTTGAGGCGTCGTATGTGATTTTGGCTGCACGCAATGTAGGCCTTACCTTGGCTTTGAAGGCCATGAGTTTTAGAATCATCTCCACAGTGAAGAGCACAGTGAAGATGAGGTTGAGCATATCCGACAGCTTGGTCACATGGTCGGACTGGTTACAGTGCTGCTCGCAGAAAAGAGCGGATTGAAAAATGGAGAAACCAAGGCACAAATAACATTACACCGTTGCATGGTGCGTTGTTTTGGAGTGCTTCGCAACTCTTCAAATATCAACAACTTTGAGTTTACTGCTAAAACCCTAACCCGGCCTTAAAACCTAACCCTTAAAAGTGATCCCTGCTCTTTTGAGGAGGAAAGATCTGACCTTGTTTTTATTTTTGGTGTGAAAAGCAAATCAATTTCATTGCCGACCTTTAATGTGAGTCAAACTTAGAGACACCTGAGGACATAAACACAATCAGGGCACAAAGCACTAAAAGGTGCATCAGGGTTGCAGCAACCTCAAACACACTAGAGTTGACAAGTGCTAAAAGCCTCCTTAATTATTCATCCAATGGCAACAGACACCAAACAGTTTCCAGCATGAACCTGCAGAGCTCCTTCAGACATTCCTACCTGCTCCATGAAAAATTCATGAGTGATGAGCCGTTTGGCCTTTGGTCATTCTCTTTCTCTGTGTGTGTGTGTGTGTGTCTGTGTGTGTGTGAGTGTGTGCGTGCATGTGTGTGTGCGCTTGAGTGTTTTTGCATTGATGATGTCATTGCTGACGTTGCACTCACCTGCATACCCAGACACAAAGTGTTCAGCATGATGAGGAAGAACATGAGGTACTCAAAGTAGCAGGAAGTGACAATGTACCACACCCGGTACTGGTAGGGGTTTTTGGGGATGTAGCACCTGAGAGGTCGAGCCTTCAGAGCGTACTGGACACATTGACGCTGAGACAGACAGACAGCAGAGGTAGGAGGGTGAGACGGACGGACAGGAGGCAGACGCAAGCTTCCGTAGCTCTTGTGAAGCCTCTCGTCATACCTGGTTCTTGTCCAGCTCGCAGTTCTTGTACTCCTGCTCTCCTTGCTCCTGGAAGGTGACGATGACGAAGCCCACGAAAATGTTCATCATGAAGAAGGCGATGAGAATGATGTAGATGATGAAGAAGATGGACACATCCACACGGTTATTGAAGACAGGACCCATGTCCTCTTGATCCGAGTCGATGGCTCTGTACAGTAGTCTGGGGGGAGGAGACACGGGAAAAGTAGTTGTCATCAACAGATCATCTACATAGGGTGAGCGAATATGATCAAAATATGGGAGGAGAGGAAATCAAAATGCCGGTGGCTGATTCTAAAGGATTATCCCAAACGCACTTTGGCCAGCCTTCAAACGTAGAGACGGTGAAGAGAGCCAGCATTCCGTTGAGAACATTGTCGAAGTTGAAGTCGCTGTTGACCCACTCCCTGGGAGCCAGCGTCGTCTCTACCAGAGAGTTCTCTAGATGCTTGACGTAGGTTCCCCTGGGAGCCAACAAACAGACACCATTACCGGGGTCGATAGTCAGAAACTCATCGCAGGCGAAATACTGAAATGGCCTCTCTTACTGGCAAGTCTCCTCCGTCATCTGGGTGGAGTCTGTGCAGCTGTAGAATTTACCCTGAATGGACGAGCAACGCATTTAGTACACACACACTAATGGCAGATGTTTGAGTATGGAACCAAATCTCTGTTGATGTGATGTGAAGGTCAAAAAGTTTGGAAACGCACCCGGAACAGCTGCACCCCGATGCAGGCAAACATGAAATTCAGCAGCAGAGTCACCAAAACGATGTTGCCGATAGTTTTGATGGCCACAAACACACACTGGACCACGTGCTGTAAATAAATAGACAGAGTTGGTCTTGAACATTGTCATCTTGGTGTGAGTGTGCGACTGTGTGATTTGTTTTTACCTTTAGCCCTTTGGCTCTGTTGATGGCCCTCAAGGGCCTGAGCACCCTCAACACCCTGAGAATCTTCACCACTGAGATGGCACTGGATCTGCAGAGAACACAAGACAAAACAGCAGGCTTAACACACACACACACACAGAACCACACACTATACGTTCTGTCCAAATCGACCAGAGCCAAAGACTGGGACTCACTCCATCCCCATGGAGAGCAGGGAGACCGTGACCACGATCAGATCCAGGATGTTGAATGAGTTGCGACAGAATGATCCCTCATGCATGAAAGCTCCATACACAGTCATCTGTCATACAATCCACATCAAGTCAAATTACTATGTTTTGATTGCAAATACATCTTATCACAGTGATAACACACACTGTTTACCTTCAGCACAATCTCAATGGTGAACACTGTAGTGAAGACAATGTCGGCATATGCCAGGATCTAGAGGTGAACACGCACGCACGCATGCACACACAAACACACACACACACACACACACACACACACACACACACACACACACACACACACACACACACACACGCACGCACACACCCTGGCTGCGGTGACAGCTCTGACTGAGCGGCTGTTTAACAGAGCGTCTCACTCCTCCAGAGGAAACTTAACCAGAATACCTGATCACACAATTACCAGCAAAAGGCCAACAACGGCCCCTGGGCCTCCCTGTGTGTGTGTGTGTGTGCGTGGGTGTGTGTGTGTGTGTTCCTGCAGATTAAAGCCAGCTGAAGGTCGACTCAGGGCTCAAACGTCTTTTCTTTGTTTGTTGTTTGTCTTTGCTGAGACTTTGGGACGTTTCTTGTTGTGCCTCTGTGACATTTCCCTCCGTCTTCATTCTGTTGGCGGCGGCCTC
>OMPJ01002585.1:3510-22261 GCA_900312935.1 Carapus acus
TCATAGGTGAATAAACACTGTGAAATCGCGACGATAAAACATGCAACGGAAGCCAATCGGATTCAAGCGAAACCCATTCAGCATTCGCGGGAGGTTATTTCTGCAACGGCAGCCGCACCTGCTGGGTTAGTGCATTACATGATGCAGCCGAGCAGGAGGCCCGGAGAGCTGCAGGCCGTTAGCGAGACAGACAGACAGGCAGACAGACTGTGGGACGCGTCCCTGTGCTCCCCCCAATGCATGTCCTGCACCTGTGAGGCCTCTGCTGTCTGGGCTTGCTGGAGTCCTTGAGGGGGTGATGCTTATGTAATATGCATGTGTGGGAGTGTGTGTGTGCACGCGTGTGTGTGAAGGGAGGATGGGAGATGGCTACTCGACCTGCTGCGTTAGAAGCAGTGTTGGTTATGAGGGAGTAGGAGAAATTAATAAATGGGTGTAGAGAATAAATCCACAGCACAAGACTAGTCGGACTGCTTCTACTGTCCTTCATTCTGTTTGGTGGGGAACTGCACAAACACAAGTCACGCCTCCAAGGAGAAGGAGGAGGATAATCCTGTGTGTATACTGTGTATGTATATGCCTGTTTACTCTGTCTTAGATATCTACAGAGTACACTGTTTACTGTATTCAACACATTTACAGAGAGCATTATGTACTGTAGTTTACGTAAATATGAGGGTACTGTTTACTCTATTTAGACAACAGCTCCATTGTTAACCTACTACTTCATTGTGTTGTTTCATTGTGATTCACACCCTCCTTCCAATTCTGCTATATTGAACGAGCAGGTCTAGTCCTGAACAGTCATTCAAGGTTTTTGTGCTATACTTCTTGTAGATTGTTGTTGATGAGGTAAAGTACATCCCTCCCCCACTTAAAAGACCTAAAACGGTGTCAGTTCAGGGTCAGCAACCTCCTGGGGTAATGTTACGGGAGGAAACAGGGTGCCAAGCATCTCAGGGAGGATTTTAGGGCGTGATTAAGTGTTTCAGGTTAAGTCTCTGAGACCACGGAACAAATCCTGAACCTGGAAGACAGTCAGTGTTTCCAGAGTGCTCCGGTGAGGTGGAGGGTTAGAGTCTGTGGGGGGGCAGGGAGCATGGTGGACACCAGGACCACGATGCCCCGTGGCATGTCCAGGGAGGACAGAAGGAAGAGCACAGAGAAGACTAACATCATCCCCTAGTGGCAAAAAGCTGCATTACAGAAGCTCCAGACCAACCAACCTCCACTGAAACGAAAACAGACCACATACGAGAAGATTCCAACGCAACTGTGACGAAGAAAGAGCAAACCCAACGTCAGGGTGATGGCACTGTGCTCCCACTGCCAGCAGGGGGGCCCCGTGCAAAGCCCAGTGCCATGATCCCGAGTCTACAGCTGAGTACTTTCATCAAGCGCCTCCAGACTCCCCCCCTCACACACTGGCAGGACTGGGACGGCCCACTGACGCCGGCGCCGCCCTGCTGTCCGTGATCCTCCGTGAGTATGTGAATGTCTCACCTCCGGCGTGTGGATGCAATTGTGAACGTGTGAGGCGTAAATATGGAAATATGTATGTTATATTTGCGCTGTGCAGGCATGTGGAGCTGCTCGCACTGGAAGTGGATCCTACACCTTGTGGTGCTGCTACGGATACATGGATTTTCATGCTCTATTCACGTTAATATGATGTATTTATAGCAATGTCAACTTCTCAACCTGAGCGTCCAGGGCTGAGCTACTACTGCTGTCTTCATTCCTGCCAATAGATTGGATGTTCTCGTGTCTTTTGCGTGTTTGTGTGAGTGTGTTTGTGTGTGTGGATCTAATGTGCCAGTGTGCTGGAGAGGTTGATGAAAAGCTCCCCCAAAAGTGAAGTGCCATGCGGTCAGCACAGCGGTCGTGCAGGAACAAAGTCTAACCTCTGCGTCCCCGCCCTGGAAACCCAGCCGCAACCCAAAAGAAGAGGACAGAGGACAGCCAGAGAGAGAGACATTAACATGGCTGCCGGTGGCCTCGGCGGCACAGGCTCAGGCCCGTTTCCAGCGAAACTGGGCACGCAGTTGATGGAAAAACAGCAACAAACTACACACACTGTACCTGATAAAGAAGGTGCATAAGTGTCTTTTTTATATTATCGGGTCACAATCACTGATACTAACATGAAAATGAGATTTGTAAATCAATAATAAGGGTAATATCCATTAAAATGTCGTTTTTAAGCCAAGCTTGGCTGTTGGACTGTTTCGACTCACCTTCGTCATTTTACTTTTACTGTCGGCAGTGAGGAACGACATGTTGTTGATTTCGTTCATCACCACAAAGTTCTGCTCCTCTCGCTTGAAATTCTGCGGTGATAACACAAGAGAGACGCCTCAAAGCGTCCGGTGGGCTGAGGCAACCGTGTCTGATGGCCTCATCGGGGTACTCACGTGGGACTTGGACCAGAAAATAAAGACTTCTCCGACCATTCGGAACAGCTCCTCGGCGTCTGGGTCTCGGCACGTCAGCCACCGGGCCCTGCAGCAGGCCCAGAACATGGGAGCTCCTTCAAATCGTCACAAAGCGGCCCCCGAGCTGGTGGGTTTGGCGCGGCACTGTACCTGTTGTTGTCCACGTAGCGGATGAGAAGCGGGTAGAGAGCGTAGAGGTCCCGGCACAGGACGGCAAACTCGTCCCGGATGGTCCCGTCCTCCTCGTCACCCTCCGATTTCCCCTCCATCCGCAGGTGGTCCTCCTCTGCCACCACCTTGGAGGTGCGTTTCTTCAACTTCTCCATCGTCGGGATGAAGTGGGACTTGAGCATTTCAGGCTTCGCCCTGCTCACGATGGGTTGTGAAAACACTGTCGGGGGGGAGGAGCCGAGGTCAGCTCTGCTCCGTGCCATCACCAGTCACCTGCAGGAGGAACTCACCTGCCAACCGCTTCATCCAGGAGGCCTCGTCAATACCCAGGTTGTTGACTACAATCTTCATGATGCTCCCCAGCAGCTGGTTGAGGTGTTCAGCGGTGACGCCCGTGCAGACCCGGTCCTCCATCTCGGGGAAAGCGTCGAGTCCTCTTTCCCACCAGCGAGGTAGGTAGTTACACAACATGGGCAGAGTGATCTCAATTACGTGAGGCATCTCGGTGTAACGGGCCCCCGACTCGGCCAGGTCCCCGATGTCCTTCAGCAGAGCGTCCAGCTCTGGGATGTCTGGACACAACTCCTGCACCTCGTTGGGCAGGCCCAGGACTTTGGTGTTAGCATGGGGATGAGAGGGAGACAGGGAATGTTTAGGGATAAGTTGTGATGGAAGTCAGACAGGTAGACACCACACACTCACTGGCTCGCTCCCGTGGCGTCTTCGTGGTGTAGACCGAGAAAGCGTTGAACTCATTCAGCGCCGGCTCCAGGTAGGCCACCGGCATGGCAGCTGCCAGGTGAGCCAGACACTCCCCGAGCGCTGGCCTCTGCCTGGACACGCACAGGACGAGGGTCACGTCCCATCACCGTCCTCCACTGCTCTCCTATAAGATTTAGACTTACCTCTCCACATGCGGGTTCTTCACCGTGCCCAGCGAGTAGATGCTGCACATGGTGCGGTAGCAAGACATCTGCAGATCATCCACTGAAAGGCAGAGGCAGGGACGAGATGTGAGGGCGGTGCTAACACAAAGCCTCACCAACACAGCTGTGAGGGCACTCACAAATGACATCGTCCCCAAACTGATGTTGAGCGATGTGGTCGAACAGGGAGGTGAGGACGGGCAGCAGGGCCACAGTGGTATAGTTGATGTTCTGGGAGACGCCCTTCACTTGCTTTGAGGAGGACAACAGAAAAGCAGTAAACACATCGTCCATCAAAAGGCTGAGATGTTGCAGGCGTCGGACACGTACCTGGTTCCCTTTAGATACTTTGCCCAGCTTGAGGTTCTCGACCATCTTCTCGATGTCATCAGCAGCACCCTCGAAGAAGGAGCGCAGTCCTGCTTTCACAATCTCAGGCCCAGATTTCATGACTGTCCTGAGGCGGCCAAGAAAAACATGTTTAAATTTAGGCTAAACTGGAAAGATCACAACAAACCATGTAATTAGATTTTATTTGGTAGTTTAATTGACAATGTAGGAAAGAATACTAGACCTGGCGTCTAATGATCGTGCAAGGATGTGGAGACAGTTCACGATAGCCGGAGCGTCGGTTCCTGCACACCACAAACGTGTTTCAGTGAGGTTGTTACAAAACAGCCGGACCGGCTTGACCACCATCACTGCCACAAAGAGTCTTAGCCTGCGGGCTAAAACCTGTCCAAGGCTCAAGTCTTACCAAACAGAGAGACTCTGTGTCTCACCAGAGCGGCCATTTTACAGAAGATACTACGGTGGGAAAGGAAAGGAAAGGTGAAAATAAAGGGAAAGTTCTAAAGGTGCAGCAGAAGTTAAGAAAAGGAGGAGCAGAAACAGGCCTGAGTCACATATAGCAAACGGCACCTGGCAATCATCTCCTTCTCCTTGTTAGACGAGTGCCCTCCACTGCCCAGCACCTTGGCTGGCGTGGATAAGAAGTAGAGGCAGTGGTTCTTGAAGTACTGGTTGATGAGCGGCATGAGGATCTGGCAGAGGGACGAATCGGGTGAAACATGTGATCTATGGATGCCGGCTGATCGATGCACACTCGGATCAGACTCACCTTGGCAAAGAATTTGATCTCCTGCTCGTGAGGAGACTTCTCCACTCGCCCACTGCTCACCACAGCCTCTGCATAGAAAAACAAAGACAACTGTGATTTTTACGATAAAATTTTGGTTAAAGCACACCTTAACATGTACAGGTGCATCAGGCTGATTCGGCCTGACAGGTATCTGGCCACGCGTTACCAAGGTGGGCGATGAATTCCTGAGCGATCTCCATCCATTTCAGTAGCTTCTGCAGGAAGCCATACGCGAATCTCTTCTCGATGGACGAAATGTCCGACTCCATGTCTTTGAGGCCCCTGCGGCCGAAGCAAAGCGTCAGCACGTGTTTGTCAGCTGTTCGCACCCAACTATCAGTCGAAGGCTTTGTCACCTTGTGACGGCATATCCATTCAGCTGGAGGAACTTGAGGAGCTCGTGGGCCTTCTCCCGGTCTCTCGCCTTCTCCTTGGCGGTCAGAGTATCGTAAGGCACCAGCAGAGGGTGTGTTCCACCTCCTTTGGAAGTAAGTGGCAGATAAAATGCTAAGTTGACGAGGAACCATTCCACCTGGTCGCGTCACCTGTTGGGTGACCGAATCTCTCACCTTTGGACTGCAGCTCCACCTTCTTCTTGCGTCCCCAGGTATTGTGGTAGTTCTCGGCCAGTTGCTCAGCCATGCACTGTGAACGCAAACCGGCTGTGAGTTTGTTCGCACTGCATGTCGAGAAGCAGAGAGGAGGGAGGCCTTCCTACCTGAAGGTCCCGGGACAGGGCCATGTGGGTGATGTCAATGGGCTGTGGGCTGTAGCCATGGCTAGGGTCGTAGGTCGCCTAGGGCCGGAAAACATGTTCTGTCACACCTTACCAGCAGTGTGGTCATCGCCTTCATTCATGGGACCGGCCCGTACCTGAGCAGTCTGAGAGATCTTCCGAGACGTTGCCTTCTTCTTCTCTGACTCCTCCTCCTCTCTGGCTTTGTCAATTGTCCACTCCCAGGCCAGCATGGCCTTGATGGATTCTTTGATGGGCCAGCGATAGATCTCCTTGTCCTGTGACAACAAGTCGGCATGTATAGTACCATGTGTTTGGCACTGAAAGCTCTGAGGGGGTGTGGTCTCACCTTCTCTGAGAAGGTCTTGTACGGTCTAAGCATGGGATGAGTTTTTGCATTTTCATCCAGCACCTCCCCATATGACCAGTTATTCTGAATCTGAAAGTTGTTTTGAAAAACACAGTTAGTTTGCCCAGTAATCTTTGTTTTGAGTTGTGCGTCGTTGTCTCCTAGGCTTCTGTGTCTGAATTTCCAAATGATGAAAGCAGTCATTTGCATTTGCAACATTCCATGATTCTTCACGTGTCTTCAAAAAATATCAAGGAAAAAAGTTCTACCTTTTCAAAGGCCCATTTGTCGTGAGTATATTCTGCATATTTGTTGATGAAAGGGTCCAACCGCTCAGGTATGATTGTGCTGTGTGAAGAGAGAATTTCAGTTTTCAATCATCTTTCACAAACGTGAGTGTAAAGCGAAATTGATAGGAAAGCTGGAGAGTCATTTGTCAGGGCTGGTGAGCGAGAGCTTCCTACTTTGTGGTCTCCACTGGTTTGGGATCAAAGTTTCCCTCAGCATCTACAGAGGCCTTTTTCTCTGTTTTGGAGGAGTAGCTGGCGTCCACATAGTCTGGAGGAATGGCACCAGCTATGGCGCAGATGCATGGCATGGAAATCTTGAAAATCTCAGCATCGAATTTCTAAAAACAGGGAGCGGAATGAATTCCACAGGACCTCATCACAGGCTAGTACAAGCAAAATTAACATATAGCATCTACCTTGTGTGCCAGCGACTCAAATATCCCCCAGAAGAGCTTGCGGGTCAAGTGCAGCTCCTCCTCTGATGCCACTCCAAAGTTGGCCCAGCCGTTGGGGAGGCAGTAGTATTTCCAACAACGCTCATAGTGATTGGTCAAAAGCTGCAGTGAGGATTAAAAGGAGAAGATTTGGTTCGTTGACGCAATGAGAGAAAAATTGGACAGTTGGGAGGAGGCCAGGATACCTTCAGGGGCATTTTGGCATACTCATTGAGAATCGGTACGTCAAACACCAGCCGCCTCAGCAGATGCTGGAGCATTGAAGGCCGTAGATTTCTGAAGGATGTACACAGGTGAGGAAAAATATGAGAAGGAGTCGAATAGTGGCATGCGACCTTTGCCCAGAGGTCAGCCTTACTTGCACAGAGCCATGAGGCACTCCTCAATGATGTCCCTTTGGGCCTTTGTGAAGGCCCGTCCACGAGACAGCCGGTATATGGTGTGCAGCATGGAGTCGATCATTATGGCGCGATGGTCGCTCCCAGCAAAAAGGTGGGCGCACTTGGTGATGAGCGGTAGCACAGCGGAACATAGGTAGCGGTTCAGGGCCAGGGCCATCTCGGTGGTGCTGAAGGCCGCCTGAGGAGGAGACACACGCCTGTCAGCTGTTGCAGCCTGCCAGTCCTCAAAGCTGCGCCCATGCAGCACTAGCAGAACCTCACCGTGTCCAGGGAGGCAGCAGCTCTCATGTCAGGCAGGAAGCCCACCTCCAGGACATGCAGTAGGAAGTCCTGGTTATCAATGCCGTACACTCTGTCCAGGAAGAGTACCATGGAGGCTTTGTGGTCCGGCACGAAACTTGCAGACATCTTTGGCTCAATGATGCTGTTGTCTGAGCGGGAGACAAGTAGCACGCGTCGACGGAATCAACGTACAGGAACACTCCAGCCGCAGCTGTTGTGGGTTTGTGGTTCTCCTTAGCGCTCATAATTACCTTTTCCAAAAGACGGGATCTGCACCGGGAGGCTGATGACTCCCACTAGATCTTCGATCTGGACAAGAGACCTCAGTATGGCCCTAATCCTCAGTGCCTCACCTTTACCCGCTTGGATCAGCTGTGGGAGACGAAAGTATTTGCATCCCACTATCCCGCTCTCCTCTTTCTTTCCTGCAGCGTAAGAACTTCACACTCACGTGCATCTCCGGCGCACAGCGTCCGAGCAAGTCGATAAGGGCCGAGTAGAAGGACATGATGGCGTTTCCCAGGTGCACTCTGTTTTCCTCATGCTGCTCCTCTCCCCCAAACCTTCCAGAAGAACAGTGGGCTGAGTGAAATGTGTCTTCCTGGAGAACACAAACTCAAAGCTGGGAAGTCATACATGGGAAAGCGTCGGTCCTTCTTCACAGTGGGGCCATCCCTCGCTGGGTCCTCCGATATTTTGATTGCTTCTTCTATGGCGGCCAAGAGGCCGTTGCCTCCCTCCCCTCGGAGGGCCGGACCAAAGCACTCGGGCCTACGGATCAGGAGGCGCACCACCACGTTGGCATTCTCCTCTACACTCTCCCCTAAAGTGGATAAAGGATCAAAGGTATTAGCGAAAGAAGGCAAACTGGGGGAAACGTATGTGTTGTGAGGAAAAAGTTGGTAGTCAATGCCAGACCATTGACAAAGACAGCAAATCGGAGGAAGTCGAGGTATTTCTCTCCACCGCAGGGATTCCAGCCAATGTCTGGGTACCCCTTAGACAGCAGCATGGGGCAACTCTGCAGTCCACAGCCAGCCAGATACTTCACTACCTAAGGCAGAGACACAGCTCAAAAGTGATTTTCTGAAAATAGTGCACATTTGCAGTGTTGTTGATTCATTACCATTTCTAGATCTTGTTCTTGCAGAGCCAACGCCAGCTCGTTGTTGTCAATGCAAGAGGCTGCAGCCACATCCAAAGGTGTGGAGCCGCGCATCCCTGAGAACATCATAGTACATCCAGATTTATCATGACATGCCCTCAAAATGAAATCGCGTAAAATCAGCTTAAGGATGGAGGCCTCTGCAGCCCATCTAACCGAGGCCAATGCCACTGTTCTGCAGGAGGTAGCTCAAGTGATCAAACATGGAGCGCTGGTTTTGACGACTGATGCGGCAGAAGTAGCAGAGAAACCGGCAGCAGTTTGTCACCACCTGAGGGAATCGGATCTCCTGGAGATGGAGAAAGATGTCCCATGAGTGAGGTTCTGACTGGAGCTCATGCTGACTTAACAAGAATCAAGAGTGGTACCTTTGAGTCTCCACCACCCAACACATTGACCATGACCTCCATGACAGTTTCATGCATGCCCAGAGCTCGCATCAAGTTGGGGTGCTGGTAGAAGACCCTGTTACTCATGATGTTCCTGCGATGGGCAAACAGGAGCAGAATGTAGCTCCCATCATGCAGTTACTCAGCAAAATTCTCAAAAATAAGGTCAATATCACACCAACCCGATGCTCTGGATCATCAGCCTCTCCTCCTCTGGACCCATCTGGACAATGAGCAGAGAACGAATCTGTCCCAGGCACTCCAGCAGGTCCATGGTGTCCCGAATGGACACCGCGTTGATGGTGTAGGCCTTCGGCAAGGCACGAACCAGCTCGCCCAACGCGTCATACTGCCTGTGGATCAGGCTGAACATCATCCGCACTAACTCGGGGTTCTGGATAAATGATTCCTGGGCCCAGTGGATCATAGTGTGCGAGATAAGCTCCTGCAGGGTGCCTGTGAAAGGATGGAGAGGGTTCTGCTCAGGTGGGCACTGCTCGCTCATGCTGGACGCTATATGACGGCAGGACCGTGGGCTCACTGGGCTTTTTGTCCTCCTGCGGCTCCGTGTCCACCTCCTCTCTCTTCTCGCGGAACTTCTTCACCTTTTCCAGCAAACGAATCAGACGTCCACGGAGAGAGTTATCAACCTCCGCCTCTTCTTCTTCCTCCTCGATATGAACGCCTAAGGGGAGGAGAACATCACCTCTAGCCCTGAAAATAACTGGGCAGCAGACACCGGCGGACGCCATGGGTGCAGACTTACCACAGTGCTGCAACAGGCCGTTGTGAAAAGCTAGCAGAGATTCACGCACTTCATCGGGAACGGGGCTCTCATCATCCTCAAGTGTGCTCTTGAAGCTCATGAGCATATTGACCTTCAGAACAGAAATCAGAAAGATTGTGTTGGACCTTTGACACTGAAAAGTAAAAGAGTACATATGTGAGTGTGCTGCTGGATACCTGGTCTTGTGGGGGTGAGCGGAATTCCCGGGTCTTCCTGGCCGTCTCAGCCGCGCTCATGGTAAACGCCATCATGAGCTCGTTGTAGCGTTTCCTCTGGTTTGCTTGGATCTCTGTGACAAACTTGTCGGAGAAGGCAGTGATCGCCTCCACCCTGTGCCGTAGCTCGCAGTCGCAGAAATACTGCAGCAGGGTGCACATCTGAGGGGAAAAAGGGACAGTCAGTCAGGTATGGGTGCAGGAACGTCAGCCGGTGGAGGACGACAGCCCCACCTGCAGTTTGACGGACTCCGGCAGCTTCATCTGGAACAATCCTTGCTGCAGCTGCTCTTTGGCCTCGCCACTTTTGGTCTCCTTCTCCGTTTCTTCCGCCCCTTTCTCACCATTCACAGGCTCTGACACGTCCACTATTTCTTCCTCCTCTTCCTCCTCCTCCTCTTGAATCAGTGGCTCTGTCTCCTCTAATTCCTCCATTTCCTCCTCCTCACCTACGCCATCATCCTCAAAGTCCTCCTCATACTCATCCTCCTCCTCAAAGGTAGCAGAGGGGTCTTCCTCCGCATGTGCTGGCGCCTTTTGCACCTTCTCCTCCTTCGCCTTGCAGCTCTCCTCCACAGGCTCCTCCACTTTCCTCACGCTGAAGACGGTGGGCTCGATCATTTTCAGGATGTGCGTGACGTCGTCGTCGTCAAACACGCCCATGATGAGGAGCGTGCTTATCAGCTTCAGGATTGGGACGAAATGAAACTCAACGCTGCCCCCCACAGGGTCACGCATAGCTTGACCTCCATCTTGCACCGCCTCCGTTAACATATTCAGAGCCTTTGTCTTTAGCACCTGGAATGTGAGGAAAGACATGACAGCTGTGAGACGCAATTCCTCAGAGTTTCATCTACAGCTTCTTCCTCCTCACCTCCAAAGGGATGACAGGGCTCAGGGTGTAGATGTCCTGGTTTGTGCCCACGAATCCAGTCGGAGAGAAATGGAGTTTGGGCCGCAGGCAGGTGGTGAGGCCGACCCCGGGCAAAGCATGACACTTGTCCGAGTACAAGATGATGCTGCGCGTCTCGTCTGTCATGGGGACGATGAATTCCTTGTTGGTGCCCAGTCGGTTTCTCTTGGCGGACTCCAGGTGCATGCTGATGAGCAGGTCGTAGAAGCCGCTCCTCATCGGGCCGGGCAGGTAGGTGTTCTCGATGGTGTAGAAGAGCTGCGATTCGTCCACGTGGCTGCACAGAGCGTGAGCCACGCGGTTGTTTCCAAGCGCGCACACAGAGCCGTAGAGCTTCAGAGTGTGATAGTGGAACTTCAGTAGGTCCATGTGTTCAGAGAGCTCCAGAATATCAATGCACCTGCGAGAAGGAGAAGGCGGGAATTCGTTACGGAAAGCGTTCAGACAATCCAGCGCTCCACCCCTGCTCACCTGTTCTCCTCTGGGATGTGGAGCGCCATCATGGTGAGCGGTTCCTGACACTGCAGCATCCAGCCCAGTCTCTCGTTAACGCGGCCCGTCTCCGGAGCCAAGAATTTGTTTGGCATACGGCTCCATATCACCGGGGTCAACATCTGCACATCCAGCCTGGGTGGGCACTGGGGCACAGGGTTCCTACGCTCGCTCCGAAACATGGCAGCTGAGATCGGCATAATATTCTGCCAAATAAAAACAACAGATTGATTGATGGCGGCTTTGTTTTTCAGTGCAATCCAGTAATCTTAGCTGAAATATCTTGACGAAACTCACCTTGAGCTTTCCCAGGTCAAACTGAATCATGTTCTGGTGTGAGGGAAGGACAAAGACAGCTGGGAACAATTTGGTGTTGGGCTCCACCTAAAAGGAGAGAACATGTCAAGCCTTCATTAGCGCCCAGAAGCCTTACGAGGAGAAAATACTCAAATCCACAGAGATAGACCTGATAAAAAGTATTGATCTCTTTCCCGTTGGCTGTGAACGTCATAAGTCCCGTGTCTAAGTCGATCAGACAGCCGATGATGAAGTCCTCCTGGCTGACACGGGTCTGCTGGGAGCTGCTGAACTCTCCTCCCCACACCATGTAACAGTTACTGCGCTTGATGCTGGAGGAGGAGATGAAAAATTAACAGAAAACTCCACTCTGTGGTCCTTCACAAACCTAATGGTGTCTGGAGAGCACTTTGAATCTACGGTGGGAGCCGACCTGTCGTGAATGTTGCCTTTGTCATCCCCCAGAGTGACGGTCACATTTCGCACTTTGCTGAGGTCAAAGTGGGGGTCGTACTGGTGATAATCAGGCGTGATCCAGCCCACCCAAACGCCGCTGGGCTCCTGCCCAGCAAACACTCGCACCGAGTAGTAGTACTGGTGAGAGAACATGATAGCATCAGTGTCACAGCGCAGGGTAGCAGAGGCTGCATGAGGTGACTGTTCAGGCTGTGGCTGTGCTCAGAGGTGTTGGTCATACTGTGGTGGTGTTGAGGATTATGTCGACATCGTCCCTGTCGTCTGGGACCACGTCCTGCACCAAGCGGGGTATGGTGGGGACAACGGGAGGTGGGGTGATTAGCGCGGCCTTCTTGGCTTTGAACAGGAACCTGCAGGATGAGAATGTGAGCAAATTCTCTCTCAGCACCACAAGCCCTCTTTGAGTCACAGTACTTCTTACAAACCCCTTTTTCTTGCTTTTTTCAGTCGAGGCATCCTTCTCGTTTTCTCCATTCTTGATGGCGGGCATCTCCTTGGCTACAGACGGTTCCTTCTTCTCCTCCTCCTGCTCCTTGCGTGTGGCAGATTTTTTGAGTATTTCAAAGTCAGAGTCTGGGTCCACCTCCAGCACCTCATCCTCGGGGATGGTGAGTGCCCGCGTGAGGAGGGTCGTCCCTGCTGGAACTTTGAAGGTCTCGTGAAACTCAACAGGCATGCTGAGCCTGAAGAACAGCAGATCTGTGTTGGCATTCTGGGATCCAAATGTCTTGTGGGTCACTTTCAGAGACGGGGCACTCTCCACTGTCCCGTCCACACGGGACACCTTGGACGGAAGCAAAAGTCAGATGGGGATGGCACTAAAATGTCCACGATTGGAAGTAAGCGATTTTGTGAGTCTACCTCAATGTGGGGATGTTCGTGAGGGACTGGGATGAACTGAGGGAGACTCTTGCTGAACCACATGGTGATGTCTCTTTTCATGTTGATGGCAAAGGGCTCAAAGCCTTCCTGCAGGCCACAGATGGTGAAGTACCGCAGACTGCTGACATTCTGTCCTAAGTTTATTCGACCAACTTGGGACAGACCCAGACTGCACACAGGTATGAACCCTGAGAGAGGTTGAGGACATGAGGGACATGTGCATCAGAATCCCATGAAGAAGCCTGACTGTCCAATTTGGACCATGGAACAGGGACAGCACTCACCCTCTCCAATCTCAATGTCCTTGAAGGCCATCTCTGAGCCCGAGTCACTTATAAGCATTTCTCCGTTGAGCGTAAACATTATATTCATCTCTGTTAGATCGATCATACATCCAACAACGTCGCCTGACTGCCACTGTCGCCCAAATGACTCGTTTCCCAAATGCCAACGCTGTGCCTGTGAAATACGACAATGCCGGTTACAGCAGAGGATCGTGGGATCATGTAGGCTTCGGTATCAAACCTGGTCTCCATCGCACCTTGAAGCCATTGAAGACATACGCCAGCTCATCTCCACCAAGTTCCGTGTCTGCTCGGACGCTGGGTCTGGCCCAGCCCACCCTCATCTCTCCAACCGTCACTGCCTCAAACTCAAAGTACCACTTCCCTTGTGTGATAGCATACGATTTCTCGGCTCTGAAGAGTCTGATCTTATCTCCACGGGAGCTGCCAGGTCCATCTCCGCCTAAATCAACACATTTAAATGAGAACATGAAGAACCTGGTAGCCTCAGTAAAACATTGCTTAAGAATAACTCACTGCCTTCCTGATCGGGTGGCTCTATATTGTAGCCATAACCGATGAGAGTGCGAACAGCGGCACAAACTGTGTCTCTGTTGGTCTTTTTTGTCTTCTCGTCCAGGAGGTTATAAGGAACCAAGCGAGGATTTCTCTTGTTCAGAATATCCTACAAAAAACAATCAGCAGCCATCAGCAGTCGCCTCCCCAGGCTGAGCCTCCATTGGTCCTGGTTTAAGTGCTCGTCCCATCAGCTGATGCAGCAGCTTCTCGTGACAAACACTTGGTGAGATGGACACACCTGAACGATGCTGTACGTCCAGCCCTGCTTGACGCGGTCCCTTGCCCACACGTTGTGTCCGTTTTCTGCCAGTCTCTCCACTAAGGTGTTCTGATTGGGGGTCAGCTTCACATGGTTGAGGTCCAGAGGAGCCGGTTTGTATCCATTGCTCTGCGTGTAACTATGGAAGAAGCAAAAATTAGCATCAGCTGTGCACAGTTCCCTGGTAGACAGAATTTGGTGATGCTCTGCACATTACGTTTTGGGGAGCTTAATCCTTTTCAGATTCTCCTCTGCTTTTTCATCTCCCATACCGACATGGCAGCCCAGAGCCAGCAGAGTCCTTCAAAATGAAATGCATAAATTATGATGGACACAAGTTGGTGGAACAGAAGGGGGGGGGTTAGGCCGAGAGGTCCACTTACTTCAGGGTCTCCCCTGACATGGCCAGGTTGTAGTTCTTCTCTGGCTCAGGCAGACTCTGGAAATCTACCAGGCATGGGTGCAGCTTCTTGTTGTCATCGCGAAACTTAAATCATGAGGTAAATGTGTTCATTACCACAGTCTTTTTCTTAGTTGGGCAAAGATGAGGGACTCACGGGATCAAGACTCACTGGTCCAAAGGTCCACCCTTGTTCAATGCGTGTGACAGCCCATAACTCGTGACTGTTCTCTGCCAGCTTCTCACGAATGCGCTCCAGATGTGGTGGGAGTACAATCTGAAAAGACAATCTTCAGCGGAGTGAACGCAACAGGCTGTGAGGGAGGTTGGCGTGAAATGTACCTGTATGGTGTCCACGGGACAAGGGGTGAAAGCCGTGTGTGAGAGGGACTGGGTCGGGCCCAGGAGGTTACGGACTCCATTGTAATCATTCTTATACTCTTTGATTGGCTCAATCCGCAGTCGATCTCTGGGCAGCACTGCTTCGTAGCACGGCGCGTAGCCGGGGGGCGGGAGGAACTTGAAATCGCCATGACGCCCACCAAGAAGGAAGCGCACCCTGGCGGTTGGACATTAGTCTCAATATTTGATGCGGTCACAAAATATGTCCGACGGTATGAGGTCCTACTTCACGCCTGCAGAGAAGCTGACGACAGGGAAAAACAGGCCGTCCAGGTTGAAGTTCTCAAACATTCCCTGCACAGGATGTCCATTGATGCGGAAGGAGATACTGGGCACGCTCAGATCCAAACAGCAGCTGACCACATCGTCTGCTGCTAGGGTGTGCTGGTTGGGCGTGGCAACATGGCGCGGAACGCGTCCTGCAGACACATCCAGTCACTCAGCTTAGACTTCCCGTGCCGTGACCCTCGTGGCCAGATTTCAACAGAGGTCTACTCAGCTTTGTCCTCTTTACCTGACCAGAGGTGGAGGCCATCAAAGGCGTAGGAGTAGAGGTCATCTCCAGCCCCATTGCCCCCCCAGCCCTCCCCCCCGCCTGGGTATGGACTGTAGCCTTCGGTAATCGCCCAGCCCACGCGCAGATGGCAAGGCTGAGCCGTGAGGAAAGACTCCACGTGGTCAACCATCACCTCAAAATACCATTTCTTGTACTGGGTAGATCCCTCACACGTGCCCAGAAAAATGTTTGGTCTCATGCTGAGTGGAGAGCAGAAAGAAATGGCTGCAGTTGACTCAACTTCACAATCCAAGGTAGATGGAGATGCGTTGGCTCAGATGGACCCACCTGGTTACGTAGTTGATGATGTTAGTTTGGAGCAGGAGGTCGCGACCCGGAAGCAGATTCTCTGTGATGAGGTTTTGATTGGACCTGACTGCCACACCGTTACACACACACAAGGAGCAGAGCACGTCCAGGACCTGGAATGGAGATCAGTGGTTCTGTATCAGTATTGCATCTTCATTTCCACTGGTGCGGTGTTAGAAGTCCCAAACCTTGTGATTGCGTCCATGCTTGTCCAGAAGAGAAATGATCGATTTGATGTGATTCTCCTGGATTATATTTAACACCTCAGGACTCTCAATCAAAACGCAGTATAGGACCTCCAGGATTCCTTCAACACACATCAGTGTTTAAGTATACCATCAGGGAGAAGGTTTGTCTGAGACCACAACAGCAGTGAGGAAGGTCTGCAAGTCCTCACCTGAGGACGCTTCTAAACGGTCCAGCTTGCTAACCAGCCAGTCCAGGTTATCGCAGAACAAAGCGCAGTTTGTGCGATTGCCTCTGATCAGAGATGCTTAAAGGAGAAGCAGACGTTATTATTGCGTGAGAGAGCCGAGGATGGAGCGATGATGGGGGGTAAACAGAGGTGAGAGGCCGTTCACTACTCCTCTCCCAAGCCACACCCACCTAACAGCTCGTACAGCAGATTTACGATCTCTTTCCACGATTCTGCAGCCTCCTCTCCTGCAAACTCGGAGAAGTGCGCGGCAGTGTTGTAGACGTTGAGCCGATCCACACAGTCCAGGACATGTGTAATCATTCCCTGTTGGCGGCGGGGAGAGAGACACAAACGGTCATCTGGACGCGCAAACTTCCAACCCAAGCTTGTGCGTGACGCCGACCTCCTCCTGGAAAAGGTTCTGTCGGTTCTTCAGTGAGCGAAGCTTGAACTGCTTTTCCTCGTGCTCCAGCTCCTCCTCGGGGGGGCGGAAGTAGAAAATGAGGTCCTGCAGGGAGAGGACCACCGCCTCCATGGGTAGAGACGGAGGATTGGCGGACTTGCTTTTCCCACTCAGGGCATCCAGACCTCTGCAAAGGAGTAAAGAGACACTTTGAGCATACCGCAGAGAGCGAGGACGGGTCTCAACAGCGACCAACGGAGTGGCGGGGCTACTTGATGAACTGGTTGAAGAGGCCTGTCGTGCTGTAGATCATCCTGGCAGCTTGGGACTCTTCAGTCTGGGATCGAGCCACCGTGAGGGCGTCGTCCATGTGGCCCTCTTTGTGGAGGATGGCCTGAGACAGGGGGGGAAGTCATGAGGAGCGATATTCCAACCTCACTCCCACCTTCTAGTTTCGTACCTTTCGCTTAAGAGGACCCAGGCGGGCGGATTTGGCATCGACGGCAGCGTAGGTCAGCCACAGGCCGGACAAAGCGTGCTGCACGAAACACATGGACTCCCCGTACTTGATCTCCGGTGTGCCCATTCCCTCAACGTCGCGCTTCTGGGCCACCTCGATCTTTTCCTGCGGTGAGACGCGTCATGCAAAAGACAGAACCTTTTCGTTTTGTTCCGCAGCGTCTCGATTTCTTCCGTTTGCACTCACTTTGGATATCCTGAAGCAGAAGGCGGCCATCTTGGAGTTGGCCTTTTCGGGGTCCACAAGCAGCAGGCCCTTCTCCTCGTCCAGGTAAAGGTATCGGCCGGTGGTGATGTGACGAATGCGGAACGACTGACCCCATTTGATGTGACTGCCACTCCACCTGCGCAGGCCCCCCCACGGAGAGTTCACACATAGTGTGTACCCTGGTGTTCTCATATTGCAGGAGAACTCGTATTCGGCAGTTTACCCAATGCGGAGCGGCTCCAGCCTCCATAACGATCGAGCGTGACTGCAGACGGCTCCGCCTTCATAATGGGCGACTCTGGCCAACAAACAAAAAAGTCAAACTCGGTTTCCACTCATTCATTCACGGAATGTTGCAGTGTGTGCATAGTAGCAGAAAAATGGACTCTAAGCCCATTTTGACAGCCATTTGTATCTCTAGCTAAAGGCTAACTCAGGATTGAATGTTCTGATGTGTAACTTTAAATACACAGAGTGCTGAGACAGGGCTCACCTGCGCTGGTCGTCCCCCTGTTCTGCTGCTGGAATGGCCAAACACTCGTCCATGTGCCCGTGGAACAGCCTGAGCACGTAGCCTCCGGTCAGGAACCCTGCAGGAGCAGAAGCTTCAGTCTCCAAGCATCCCTCAACACAAACCAGGCCAAAACAGAAAGAGCAGACTGACCCTCGGCCAGCTCACAACCGGACATGACGGGAGTCATCGTCCAGAGCGTTTGCATGAAGGAGGCATCCACCATCAGGTCTCCGCTGGCGTAGGACAGGTGCTGGAGACCAAGGGAGGACAAGAGATGGTTAGATGAGGCGTGGGAATAATAACGTTTCCCCAAGCCAGGTGAGGTCTTCCTTACCAGGTACCTCTCTGAGGACACGCTAACCAGAATGAGGTCATCTCCCACGCGGACCTTCTCTCCCTCAGACCTCTGCTTGGAGGCTGGATGGATGGTCCACCAGCAGGCCTCCCCTGTGGCAGACACAAAGCACTAAGACTCCTGCGTCTTGTGACGTTGTGCAAGTGGGTGCGGACATTATCAGCCACCTGTGGAATCCTCCTGCAGGCCCACGTCGAAGGCCAGTTTGTCCGTCAGCGAGCGGGACGTTGTCAAACAGCTCAAGTACTGCAGAACAGGCGGACATATCGCGAGTCAGCCGGACGACAGGGGGCAAAAAGTCTGAGCAAATTTGGGAGGAGAATGGCAGCGATGCGCTCACCATGCCAGAGTGTGTGTGTTTGAGCAGGATGGCGTGTCCGTACAGCAGGGTGCGGTGGCCCCCGCCCTGTGAAGACTGTAGGGACACGGAATTATAAATGTTCATCTCACGATACATATCAACAAAGAGTGAAGACGTCTCAACACACGGACATGCTGCACAACATTATCTCTGATGTTATACCATGGTCACAAGACAAGAGCAGCAAAAATCAGCCACACACACACACGCACGCACGCACGCACGCACGCACGCACGCACGCACGCACGCACACATACACACTCAGGGTTTTGGCACACTGGGGTGCAAAGTGAGCTCGGTGGGGTGAGTGCCGGCACGACAACGACGCTGTGTCGAACAGAAAGACGACGGAGACAACAGAACGTACCCATTTGTCCAAA
>OMPJ01002602.1:3732-27087 GCA_900312935.1 Carapus acus
ATGTACTGTATATATGTATAGATTTATATATATATATATATATGAGTTCATTTCTTTTGTCTTCAATGGAAAACCACAAAAAGTTTAATTGCCAAAAACCCCATATTGGATATAATTCCACACAAACCTAAAAAGGGGGGTGGACAAAAGTATTGGCACTTTTTGAGAAATCATGTGATGCTTCTCTGATTTGTGAAATCAACAGCACCTGTTACTTACCTGTGGCACATAACAGGTGTTGGCAATAACTAAATCACACTTGCAGCCAGTTAAAATGGATTAAAATTGACTCAACATCTGTCCTGTGTCTTTGTATGTACCACACTGAGCATGGAAAAGAAAAGAAAAGAAAAGAAAAGAAAAGAAAAGAAAAGAAAAGAAGACCAAAGAACTGTCTAAGGACTTGAGAAGCAAAATTGTGAGGGAGTGTGGCAGCATAGTGTATGCATCACCCCAAGGTTCCTTGAACGCACCCTGACAGCCAATTAACCTATCCGCGACCAGGTGCCCACATTTAAGACGGCCCAATTCCTTCCTTTGATTAGTGTTAAGTAACTTTTTTTCTGTCTCGTTGGTTCAAACATATTTTGCATTGTTTCTTTGAATTAGGTACTTTGCTTTGATTTCTGTTGGGCAGTGATTGAATACTTAAACATTTCTATTTGTTTACCTGTGTCCTGCCCACTGATTTCTTTTGGTTGAATACAACTTTTAATTACTTTTACTTCCGTTGCAGTGTCGGAGGCTGGTGGTGGTGACGGTGACTGGTGGTGGTGTCCCCCGTTGATGTGCTGTGCTCCCTGGTGGTGGTTACCTTCACATGTGCGTGTGTGGGTGATTTAGTTTGTTTTTTTCTTGATTCATTTTGGGGGAACTTCCCTAGCTACGCTCACTCCTCCACCTCGTAGCCTCTATTACCTCGGTTGGTGCCTTTTTTCTGTTGCATATGTGCCCGTGCATAACTATTTTACTGTTTTTAAACTGACTGTTAAATAAAATGAATATTTGTCTTCATGCCACAAACCACGTCTCAAGCTGATGAATGGAACGTATCTGTGTGCCTTGTAGTCCAGCGAAACTCTCTGGGTGAAATTCCCAGGGTGGCGTTGTCGTGCAACGGAGTAACATTTCCCCAACCATAGTGTGCGTTTAATCGTATATTGGTCCTCCTTACCTCCGCCACAGGAGCATGGGCAATCTCAAGGCTACAAGTCCATCTCCAAAGACCTGAATGTTCCGGTGTCTACCGTGCGCAGTGTCAAGAAGTTTAAAGCCCATGGCACTGTGGCTAACCTCCCTTGATGTGGACGAAAAAGAGAAATTGACAAGAGATTTCAACAAAAGATTGTGCTTTAAGAACCTCGACTAACATCCAAACAAGTTCAAGCTGTCTTGCAGTCCGAGGGTACAACAGTGTCAACCCGTACTATACGTCCGCGTCTGAATGAAAAGGGACTCTATGGGAGGATACCCTGGAAGACCCCACTACTGACCCAGAGACATAAAAAAAGCCAGGCTGGAGTTTACGAAAACATACCTTGGAAAGCCAAAAAAGATTCTTTGGAAGAATGTTCCCTGCTCAGATGAGACAAAGTAGAGCTTTTTGGGAAAAGGCATCAACATAGTTTACAGGAAAAAAATGAGGCCTTCAGAGAAAGAACACGGTCCCTACAATCAAACATGGCAGAGGTTCGCTGATGTTTTGGGGTTGCTTGGCTGCCTTTGGGACTGGACTGCTTGACTATGCGCATGGCATTATGAAGTCAGAAGACTACCAACAAATTTTGCAGTGTAATGTAGGGCCCAGTGTGAGAAAGCTGGGTCTCCCTCATCTTCCAGCAGGACAATCACCTAAAACACACTTCAAAAAGCACATAAAATGGTTTGCGAGAAAGCACTGGAGACTTATAAATTGGCCACCAATGAGTCCAGACCTGAATCCCATAGAACACCCGTGGCGAGATCTCAAAATGGCAGTTTGGAGAAGGCACCCTTAAAATCTCAGGGACCTGGAGCAGTTTGCCAAAGAATGGTCTCCAAAATTCAAGCAAAGCGTTGTAAGAAACTCATTGATGGTTAACGGAAGCGGTTGTATGCAGTTATTTTGTCTAAAGGTTGTGTTACCAAGTATTAGGCTGGTCCCAATACTTTTGTCCAGCCCATTTTTGGAGTTTTGTGTAAAATGATAATTGATTTGACTTTTTTTCATTCTATTTTGTGTTTTTTCATTGCAAGCAAAATAAATGAAGACATTAATACCAAAGCATTTGTAATTAGCAGCTGAATAGCTGCTCTTTCAACCCTTAATTCCTGGTGTGCTTGATTGCCAAATACAAAATGGGCAACTTTTTTAATGAAAGAACTCCCCCAGAAGACTAAAGATACTAGAAATGTCTTAGATTTGCCTGGTAGTGGTATGGGTCATCAGATGAGGTCCATGCACTGTCTCTGTCTCTATTAGGCAAGATTTCACTGTTTCTTAAAGTTACCCTGGTGCCAATAAAGCCAATATTTGGGATTCTCAATCAATCAATCAATCAATGAATAAACAAACAAACAAATAAATAAATAAATAAATAGAAAGATAGATGTGTGTGTGTGTGTGTGTGTAAGTGTACAAAATAAGAAAAAAATGTTGTCCTTCACCCCTCCTGGGATGATCTTCACCTCAAGATCAGGTCCTCTTTTAGAGGCCTGGGAGTTTGAGGGTTCTGAGCAGGATCTTATCTGTCCCTTGGACTGCGCTCTTCTGGACTGACGCATTGCCTGTTGTTCCTGGGATCTGCTGGAGCCACTCTCCCAGTTTGGGGGTCACTGCTCCGAGTGCTCCCACACCCACGGGGACTACGCCAACCTTACCCGAACCCTGGCGGCGCGTAGGGTGCCCTTCGATCCGGTGTTTTGTTTTGTCAATTTTTTGTTTGTGCACGTTATTTTTCACCAACGAAAGCGACATGGCAGCGCGCACAATGCAGTGGACCAGTGCTCTTCGTTCCAGTGTTTTGTTTTGTTAATATTTTGTTAAGCACATTTTATGTTCACCGACGAGAGCAATATGGCGGCGCGCACAAACGCAGCGGTCCAATGCTCTTCGTTCCAGTGTTTTGTCATGTGAATGTATGTCTTATTTGTATCCATCACCGCTACATTCTGCTTGGCCAATAACATCTACAGCCACCATGAACCACTCAACATTGGTGCTGTAGCGAGTTTCTCCGCTTCCACAACCCACCAGCAGACATAGCGACAAGTCCGTGCTGCCGGTGGATCGTCAACCCCGCGGGCAGACGATGGAGACGGCAAATGGAAAGAAAGCGAAAGCGACGCTGCAGGGGCCGGCGCACTAGCAAGGCCACGGAGGCACATCTCTATGCTAACGCCAGCGAGACTACAGAGGCAGCCTTCTAAACCATTGCTCCCCTACATCCTCCTCACCAATGCCACATCCCTGTTGGATGAACTGAGGCCATAGCCGCACTCTGCTTGTTTCCTTTTTGTACCCCTTATACTCTTGTTGCAGCATGGCACCCCTTGAGGCGGATGTGTTTGCTCGCTCCGCACCGGGACGCCGTGTTCTTATTTAGCACTATATCTATCTTATCACTATGTGTCATCGGAAAATGTTTTTCTTTATTCATTTATTTATGTATTTATTATCTTATGCTTCCTTACACCCGGCATCTGGTGCAGGGCGGCAAAGTAAGAATTTCATTTACAGGGGGATTTTGTTCCTATACTATACATATGACAACTAAGCCTTGAATCTTTGAATCTTGAATCTTGAAGCTTTACCTTCCATATCTGCTCCAGCTGCTCTTTCAACCTTTGGTATTTCTCAACCTTTTCGAGCTCCTTCTTTCTGATGTTGGCATCTTCTGGTATTGCCACATCTTTCACCACCGCCCTCTTGTACTCTTTGTCTGTTTGTCAGTCTAGATATATGATAGATAAATAGAGAAAAGGAAGGTTAGAAATAGGTCTGTAGTTAGCTAAAATCCCTGGATCAAGGGTGGATTTTTTAAGAAGAGGTTGCTTACAGCAACTTTGAAAGACCGTGGTACGTAGCCAGCTAATAGAGGCATATTAATCATATGAAGTACAGGTGTTCCTATTAAGGCAAGGACTTCTTTGAGCAGACCAGTTGGAACAGCATCTAACATACAGGTTGTTGATTTAGCTGAGGAAATCATCTTGGTTCATGCAAAGTTAATGCAAGGTTAATGCAAGGAGGTTCGTTTGTTGTAATTGCATCAGTGGATTCTGAATCCTGTTTCATTCGAACTTCGGTACAACATACTGTATACTGTACCAGACATATCTTGTGCTAGTCTGTTATTCAGCCCCGCAACAACTAACTCCATGCCAACCACCATTGATACCACCTGAGAGCTGCCAGCTTAGTGCTTCACACGGCTGTGGATCACCATGATCCACAAGCGATCTAGTGACACTGTATGCAGGTTCAGGAGATCACCATGTCGAGGCGATATATTGTACCCACACACCAGTGCATCGTGTGGGCAGACATTTTGAATTTGAACAAAATGCTGCAAATGTGTCCATTACTACACAATGATTAGTAAATGTATGAACCAAATTGTTTTAATTGGTGAGAGTGATTGAGATACTTGAAAGAATGTTTAATCTAAAGTTATGTTGAAATATCTGTTTCTAATGGCAAGTCATTATTACCGATTGACATTCACATTATTTTCATTGTTATCAATCAAAATATCATGAAGGGTGAACCTCAACACCTTGTGTATCCAACAAGTATCCTTGGTACTTTCAGAACCCTTTAGGTAGCGCTCTGTCCCAAAAGGGTTGACAAACCATGCTCTGCAGCATTCCACCTACTAAAGAGTATGATTCAAACATGATGAGAAGGTATCTTTCACCTGCACGATTGGAACTAATTCTGTAGAGAGGTTTAGACTGTAAATAGGCCCTTTCTGTATCTACACTGCACATGACTGAGCTGGAGCTGTGCCATAATTTTGCTGTGCAATACTTCTTTTGTTGTGCTGCACAATGACAATGAAAGCATTCTGTTCTATTCTATAGGAAGAGCACAGCCTCAGAAATAGGTGGAACTTAAACAAAGAAAATATATTTTCTTAAAACTATAAAGATTAGAAGAAGAAATTTGAAAAAAATAGGAGGGGTGGTAGCAGCATACACATCATTGCATGATCACAAGAAGGCTAACAATATCTAAACGGATGAATAAAGTGATGAATGGGGCAAAACACTTGAAACAGGAACAGATCACATAAAATGTCCTCTTAACTCTCAAACATGATTATAAAGTCAGATTTAACTATTGAACAGATAAGACATAGACAAACACAGAGACAAACAACACAATATTATTAATAATTCAAGAGCACCGCTGTAGCTCTATGTGAGGGCTGTGTATTGAGTAGGTTGTCCACAGGTGGTATATTGATGTATTTGACCAAGAATTCAAGGGAGGTAGTTGGCTTGGGTATCTGTCTAAAGAAATTAAACCATTTTGTACATGATTCTGGCATGGTGTGCCAGAGAACAAAGGGGTTGAGTGTGGGTGATATAAGACAAATGGAAGGACAAGAGTGCAGTAAACTTAATTTAACACAAAAAGGGGAGGTAAAACATGAATGTGTATGCCTTGCACAAAAATCAGGTAAATGCAACCAAAAATGATAAAACGATAAAGCAAAGATAAACAGTTTGCGTTAACTTCAGTATTGTTTAGGGATGTTACAAAAAAGAATTGCCTTGAAAGGTGACGTTCATTGACGATTCAGAATCTCGCAATGTTTTGATCTTTTTTTTATTTTGATCAAACATATCCCACTAACAACTGCATAAAATGTGCGCAGTGGAAATGAGTGCAGCACAAATACTCAACTTTGAGCAAGAGGAGATGGTACAAGGCAACCCAAATAATAAGCACAACTACAAGGCAGAAAACATGCAACCAGGAGACGAGAATTCAGCATCTCTGGGAAATATATATGGGTCCAGTAAAATGTGTAAGATTTACGATTCTTGGGTAAATGCTCTGGTTCAACAAACACACACAAACACTTAGAATCACAATTGAAATGAGACTTTCAGAATGAGAATTGCTTGATAAGAGGCAAAAAGAAAGCTGCCATAACAAATATGCATAATGTCAAATTGCACAACTAGGGGATATTCCCCCAGGGCACACCGCATCAAACTATTCATAAGCAATAGAAACTGCAGCCAGGTAGCCCTTGAGAGGTGATTGTGCTTAGACAAGTGCTACAAGATGCTGCAAGAAGGAAATAAGTGATGTGCCAATGCCCAGGTTCCTCTGTGTTTGCATGATACTAGTCTCAAAATATTTTCCATTTGCAGCACATGATGATCTTATTCATGAGACAATACATCGCACTCTGATGTCCAAATAAACACTAAAAGTGAGCAGGCACTGACACCGAGGTGTTGATGGGCAAGAAGTATCACCTCCCCTGATCCAGTTTCTCTATCAGCAAAGCATTCTGACCTTTACCTTGGCCTCCAGCACTACTATGAAAAATCTAGGCATTATCTTTGATCAACATTTGTCATTCAACTTGCACATAAGACGAATGTCAAGAACCGCCCTCCTCCATCTTCATAACATTGTCAGGGTTAGGCATATGCTGTCTTAAAAGATGCTGGGGAACGAGTTCATGCTTTTGTTACTTCCACGCTGGATTACTGTAATTCTCTATTATTAGGCTGTAGCAACAAGTCGCTAGGGCCTCTGCAGCTGGTTCAGAATGCTGCTGCACGCGTATTGACAGGAACTAACAAAGAAAACAACATTTCTAGCTTCTCTGCACTGGCTGCCTGGAAAATCAAGAATAGAATTTAAATTTAAATTCTAGCTATCCTGTAAATATAGAGGGCCGAGGGATCTCTCATATGATGCAGTTGGCCTGTGTTGTTTTCGTCCCTCTCTCTATCACCTGAATACATCCATGCCTGATTCATGCATGTCACTTTCTCTTCTTCTTCCCCGGAGTCTTTGTGTCTTGTGCTCTGTCAATTCACACATTGCACCATGACCAGTATTTACGGACGCGCTTCTGTGATGACGGACAGCCAAAGCGTCCGGGCGCTGCTCCTAATCCAGATGCCAAGTTTATATTTTCATATATCTACGTTTGTATGTCTGTGTTTCATTCCACAATTCAATTGCTGTAATGATAATAAAAAAATATTGATTTGTGATCTACATACAGTTTATATATGCTAATTTCAATTGTAACTTTGTCACTATTATTGAGCACTGCTGTGCATCACTATACCTCTCTCTCTCTCTCTCTCTCTAAAGGTTTCCCCCCACTAAAGGGGAGTTTCTCCTTGCCACCGGTAACCAGTGCTTGCTCATGGGGGAAATGTGTCGGGTCTCTGTCTGTAACTTTATCTTTGAAAGCGCCTTGAGATCCTTCCTGGCCGGAAGTCTGTAATGTTTCCAGATTTAGGGGCCATTCCAGCACTCCATGAACACTAGTAGCACAGCATTGGTGTCCATGTGTTTTTTAGCCACAGCTGTGGACCAACAAGTCAGAGGGCGCGTGCCGGATTATACAATGTCTTCTGCGGTGGGTTTCAGGGCACAGCAGTCGCACCTGTGTTGTAAAATCATCATGCAGGCAATAACTCCTGCCTGCCATTGTCTGCCAGTCTGTGCATAGCCATAGCAAGCCAGAAGGTGCCAAAAGCTGATCCTTCATGTGAGCTGGGAAAGATGTGCAGCAGGTAAGGGTAGAAAAGGACAGAGATAGAATCATGCTGATGAGTGAACAGAGTGTTCTTGTATGATAGAGGTAGTACTTTGAGGGCATAATGAAAGTGGAGATAAATAGGGAAAGGAACACAGTCCAGGAAACAGATATGGGCCAGTAAGAGTAGGAAATTAGAAAAAAAAGTGAAAGAGGGAAGCTTTGAAAATAGAAAAGGCTGAAAAGTTAGTAGGTCTACACAGCATACCTCTGGAAGTATGGAGATGTCTGGGGGAGACGTTAGAGTTGGGGGAGAGGTTGGAGGTTAGAGTCTCCCACTTCATAAGCATGGAATTGGACATTTGTTGAAGCTTTGCGAACCTAGATAAACGCATCATAGGGTACCAAGACAGCAACTATGGTACTGAGGAAATCAGGGGTGGCAGAGAAGTATGTTGCGGTGGTGCAGGACATACAGTGACAACACAGTGCTGGAGTGTGACAGAGGGGTTCAGGGTGGGGCCACATCAGGGATCAGCCCTAAGTTCCCTCTTGCTCGTAGTGCTAAATGGACAGATGATGTAAGGCCTGAGTCACCATCAACCATGATGTTTGCAGACGATATTGTTATCTGTAATGAGGGTAAGAGAAAGGTGGAAGAGTACCTGGGGAGGTGGAGGCTTGCTCTTGAGTTTTGAGACTTGAGAGTGAGCAGGAACAAGACGGGGTGCATGTGTGTGAATGAGAGAGTGACAAATGGCCATATGAAATTGTAAGGAGTAGAGATAATGAGAAGGAATGACTGAATATCTTGTCAACCATCCAAAGTAATGGACAGTGCAGAGGAGAGATGAGGGAAGTGCAGGAAGGGTGGCATGGGTGGAGGGCAGAGTTAGGCGCAATGTTCCCTCTAAGCTGTGCATTTGCGCAATCTCGCACTACTCGCACTACTCCCACTATTACAGCGCACGGCTTAGCATGTTGCTAACAGTGCGGCCAAGTTGGGAGAGATGTGGTGGAGTTGCTGCACAGAGAGTTTGTGTGTTTGCTCAGACACTTAAAAAATTAACAGGAACCTTGGTCAAGAGTACCTTGTAATAGACAAATAGTACTTTGACTGAAAAGGAGTGTTTTTCAATATGGTGGTGAAACCTGCCATATTATACCTGCCTTAGTTTTGACTGGAATTAAAATGAACACATCAGAGGAATAGCTATGGTGGGGTGATTTCACGATAAGGTCAGACAGGCGAATTTGAGATGGTTTGGTCATGTGCAGAAGAGAAATAGTCGATATATTTGACTAAAGATGTTGGAGATGGAGATGTCAGGTCAGAGGAAAAGAGCAAGACCAAAGTGAAGGTTGATGGATGAAGTTAAGGAAGACATGATGGCAGTGGATGTTTCAGTTGATGATTTGAAGGATAAAGGAACATGCAGAGGGATGATCTGCTGTGGCGTCCCCTAAGCAGAGCAGCCAAAAGACGATGAAGAGCATGAACAATTGAAACTGCCTTCTATGAAAAATAACAATGCAGGAACAATGAATGTAAAGCAAACCTCTTTTCATCTCCTCTGCTACCCTTTTGGGAGCTAAAGGTAATCCTGAGCGTCCATTGCGTGTCCCCTTTTTGTCTGGTCTCGACTTCAATCTCATCTGTTGGAAAACTACCTTCCTTTTGGGCATTGCATCGACCAAGCAAATCAGTGAATTGAATGCTCCATCTGTACACACAGCATGTCTAAGGTTTGGTGATAGGGACAGGGTGGTTTGCCTGGTTCCAATCTGTCTTTTCAGACAGATTTTGCAGGGGAACATTGTTTCCACAGTCTGGCCCACTGGATACTGGACCTTATTGCCTTAGCGCATGTGACTCCAGGGGTGCCACACACTTTGGAGGTAGGGGCACACTGTGCAGGGGTAATGACTGCTTTGCACTGTTTGGGGTGCATCTGTAGGGGAGGCGCGTAATGCAGCTGGCGGGGCGTCCTTCTCAGCCTAGGTTGTTTTTTCATGCCACTAACCTGAAGAGGCCTCCTTTGTTGCTGGCAATTAAGTTCTTGACCTAGACAGGCTGCTTCCTATTCTGATTTGTTTGCCCGTCTGTGTGGTTCCTTTGACCTGTAGTTAGTGCTATGTGATTACCCACATGACAAATTTGGTGTAGTGTTGTCACGTGGTTACAAGTTTACTGAGATGAAAATTAATCTTTTACCTACGAAATGAAAGTGAATTTTTAACCATTCATTGTCATGCAATGGTGAAGGATAGTCTGTCATCCCTCCCTGTTGAAGGACAGAGGGCAAGTGTCCTAGTTTCGTTACACAATTCAGTTGCTGTAATGACAATAAATGATTCCTGATTCTACAAATTGTGCCCCTATGTGTCACACCTGTGCCTAGTTTACCTGTATGCCTGACGCTGTCAGGACTGAGGCAGCTGCCACAATAGAGGACACCGTACCTAGGCCTTATCTCTTCCTGTAGTTGCTGGGTACTCACCTATCTGAGACAGTCACAAAAAATTAAAAAATCACTGGTACTGTTAGTAAAAAATACAGTTGCAGTAGTGAGGTGAGTCACGGACAGGCTCATAAGTTTGAGGTAAAAAATAAAAAGGTTAAGTGTCTTTTCCCCTCTCCTCCAATCTTTGAGCTGTTGGAGCTTTAAATCAGTGGTCCCAAACCCCCGGGCCGTGGACCTGTACCGGTCCGTGGGTCAACAGGTACCAGGCTGCAGGGGAAAGAAACAGAACTTGAACTATTTCCGTTTTATTACCGATTTGATTCTAAACGATGTTTTATTTTGGACAGTGACCGGATCCTGTCCGTCACATCTGTCCATGACTCTATATTGACGCATGTTGAAGTGCCTAGGTCACATATATTACTTCATTTGTGCCTTTGGTCCCGAACCTTGGTACGGAACCGCTGAGTGCACTACTCTCTAGCTTTCCAAGCTTTCCAAGCCAACGTGCTATTATCATATTTCTAGAAATAAGGGTCGCACCCTCCAAAGTGGGATGTATGCTGTTCCTCCTAATTAGGCCAGGTTTTCCCCGGAAGCTCTGCCAATTGTTAATGTAGCCTATACCTCATTAAAGGGAAACCACCTCAACAGCCATTGATTAAACGCTGACATATTGCGTCACAAGTCACACCAGGTAGGAGTCCAGAGAAAATTACTTTCTGCGACATTGTTTTGGCGAAGGTGCACACTGACTCAACATATATTTTTGTGACCTCCGACTATGTAGTTGTGTTTCATTACCGCCGTCATGAATAATAATTTTGTCATGCTTACGCTTGTCCTTGAGCAGCAGTTTTAAAAATGATTCAATGTCACCCGCTCTGGCCCCAGGAATACACTTAACTATGGTCCCTGGCACTGCAGCTTTCACATCTCTTACAATGAGAGCTGCTGATAATATGAGTCGGTTTCTCAGCAGGCATGTCGCTGAGTAAGGAAAATCTATCAGAAATGTGTATAGGCTGTTGGACAGGCATATTAGCCACGGGCTTCGGTTTAGAGCTGCTCTTCCTTCGGACAGCCACCCAACTGGCCTTAGTTCCCGGCTTCTCGTGAGCTGCCGTGGGGCTTGCAGAAGCTACGCTGAGACAGTCTGCCCCAGCTACGACGGGAGAGGGCTGGCTAGCTATAGTAGCTAGTGACTGACTCTCCATGGTGCAGAGCCGAGTCTTTAGCTCACTTAGCCTTGTCTCCAACACTCAAAATAAACTGCATTTATTGCACGTATTATTGTTGCTGAATGAAGCAGAGGAGTAACTCAACATATGGCAAACTGAGCAGGAGAGAGCAGGAGAGGAAGAGGGAGACATAGAGGCCATAGCTGAATGTTAAAGCAAGTGAGGAGAGATCTCTAATAAGAGAAAGACAACTAAGTTTTAGCAGGACCAGAGAAGGTAACAATCTACAAAATGAAATGGGTACTTATGATGAAGACTATGGTAAAAATTAACTGAGGTTCAACAGAAATATGCGGAGAGACGATCTGTGACACAATATATAGGTAGCTGGAAATGACGGAATGCACTCACAGAGGATGAAGAATTCAATAAGTTTAGTGATATGGAGTGATATGAGGATTTGGTAAACATGTTAGCTTGTCTTTTTTGCTTAAATTGTTAATATCTTATACCAGACACAAATTCAGTTCATTGCCTATGCTTCAAGTAGCTGAATAACCATCAATGTGTTATGTGACCATACTGCACACTTATTCAGCCTGTTTTTCTCCATTCTACTGTCATTATTTTATTCATTTTATGAACTTGCCATCCAAGATGAAATATCTGTTAGTGGTCATGGATTGTGTAGAACAAATACCTCCAAAAAACTCATAGTCCAGTGCAACTTACACAGACACATAGATCATAGATACAGGGCTTAACAATTTCAAGTATCTAATTCTTCATTTTTTTCATGATTTGGGCTTCCAGCTCATGAAAAAAGGGATTCAAAAAATTAACATTCAGTAAAGAAATCACGACTTACTCCCCAGTTTTTTCAGGTAAAAAGGAAATAAAATAGGACCACATTATATCAATCAAAATTGGTACTTTCAAAACAATATGTCAATCTTCAATCTTTAATACTCAGTACTTAATCACTGCCTCAAGTTGCCTTAGCATTTTAGCAATCAGCCTGTGGCATTGCCTGGGAGTTATGGATGCCCAGATTTCCTTGATGCTTGCTGTCAGCTGGTGCCCCTCATTTCTCCCAAATGTGTCTAAATGTGGTGGTTTCTCTCACCTCACTCCATTCTTTCTGGATATCTGCCAGATTCTTCAATATTCTCTGTTTGATAATCCGCTGAAACCCACGGTCATCTCTTGTGCAGGTGCATCTTCTTCTGCTACATTTTGCCCTCTCCCTTGACTTTTTATTGATATGCTTGGACACAGCACACTGTGAACAGCCAGCCCCCTTAGCAATGAACTGATGGTCAAGTTCATTGCTGGCGACCTGTCCAGTCTGTATTCCCTGCCTCTTGCCCAAAGACCTGGGATATGCTTCAGCAGACATACCAATGGTAAGAGGTGGATATGAAAATTAATGGATATACTAATGGAGACACCTGTGCAGGTGCTTTTGATTTGGAAGATGATTTGTGTGTGACACTCATTCATGCCCTGTGCCCTGTGATTTCTTCACAGTACTCTAATCTTTTTGAATTTCTGTTTTCATGGGTTTTATGATCTTGGAGTCCAAATTATGTTGAAATACACAAATGAATACTTGAAATTGTTTGCATTGTGGGGCACGGAATCGACAATCCCATTTTGAATGGAATTATAGAAATGAATCAACTTTTCCACGATATTCTATTTTTGTTTGAAAGTGTCTGTATATGTTTTTTCCCTCATTATCATGAATTTTTTGGCATGTGGCACTTACACTCCACAGTGACTTTTAGTCCTGAAAACACGGTTATCACCATCACCAATACCCGGCTCAACACAATTTAGTGATCCCTTGCTGTATTGCTGTGAACCATGAAATCGAGGTTCACCACAATAAAACAACATGGTGTCAGTCTTTTTTTAAAGATTTTTATAGATGGTCAATGTAATTTTATATTTTCATCTTGTCATTTTTGTGGAGGTTTCTGCAGGTCTCTAAAGCCGAATAATGTAAATCTACATTTCTGTTACCTCGGATTTCTGGGGGTTTCTGCGATTTTCCACAGCTGATCAAAATTTTGATATTTGTACATTTGAATGATTTCAATTGGAAAAAGGTATACGCTGGCCTAAATTGTCATTAATTACTGAGGAAAATAGAGGTCTAGCACAGTAATGTCCTGAAGACATTAATTCAAAATGACTGAAAAGACAGTCCAGTATTCACAACATAACCTTTATCATCCCACACTGTTCAGTTCACTCTTTGCACGTGCATCTGCAGTATCTTTATCTCTGTTATGTACCGTTATTTTAGCTATTTATGTTGAATTGTAACTTCATTGAAACCCTTAAGATGCTGTCTAAATGTCTTGCTCCTTCTACAGACCTATTCAACTGGCGGCAAAATTCGGCCCACCTTAAATATTCAATGGCCCGCAAGAGATGTGTGTGATGTGACATACAGTAACACCTGGTCAGACCACACCCGCACACCCCCGGCGATGGCGTTTCACCAAGGACTGATCAAGGACTCTAAGTGCCAGAGGAAGAAGACACTCGATTAATATCGGCCCTAAAGCGTGTGCATGCCAGTGTGTCTCTGTGTGTGAGCACAAGCATACAGTATATGTTAGGACCATCCACAATGAGTACCAGTAATTTGGAAATTTGGAAAGCCTCCTTAAATAGTGTCTATCACTCATACTGTGTCCTACTAACAACAGAAAACTCTCTCCATGCATGAATACACCCATATACCTACAGCTTCACCTTCTGTATGGCTGTGCAAATGCTATTCTGGAAGGAAATTCTGCAATGGTATATTAAAAGAAAAGGATTTTACCTTTCAATTCTTACCAAGTGACGACTACAGACTATTGACTACTGTATCAATTTTACTTTGTTACTTTGCTGCGCTTTGCCTTAGTAGACTTTGTAGAATTCGCTTCCATCATCTCATTATACTTGCCATGACACAGTCCACCATGGTATACATGGGGTCCCCAGATGCTGCAGAGTTATGTGTCAAGCCGCCATCACTCGCTACAAAGTTGCAACACAACCCGACCACAGCAAATGTTTGTAGGTATATGACCCTTTTATCTTTTTTTAGTGCTCTTCGTTCCAGTGTTTTGTCAATATTTTAGGGGATAACACTTCTCAGCCTTCTCAGGCAAGTCTTCTCCAGGGTACTAGAGAGGAGAACTCGGCCAATAGTCGAACCTCAGATCCAAGAGGAACAATGCGAGTTCCGTGCCGAGGAGCACTGGATCAGCTCTACACGCTCGGCAGAGTGTTGATGGGATCATGGGAGTTTGCCCAACCAGTCCACATATGTTTTGTGAACTTGGAGAGAGCATTCGACTGGGTCCCGCGAGGTGCTGTGTGGGGGGTGCCCCGGGAGTATGGAGTCCATTGCCCCCTACTAAGGGCTGTGTGGTCCCTATACGACCAGAGCAGGAGCTTGGTTGGCATTGCCGGCAGTATGTCAGACCTTTTCCCAGTACATGTTGGCCTCCAGCAGGGCTGCCCTTTGTCACAGGTCCTGTTCATTTTCTACAGTATATGGAAAGGATTTCTAGGCGCAGCCAGGGGCCGGAGGAGGTCCGGTTTGGGGACCACAGGATCTCATCGCTGCTTTTTGCTGATGATTTTTTTTTTGACGCCATCAGACCAGGAACTCCAGCATGTGCTGGGGCAGTTTGCAGCTGAGTGTGAGATGGCCGGGATGAGAATCAGCACCTCTAAATCTGAGGCCATGGTTCTTGACTGGAGAAAGGTGATTTGCACCCTCAGGGTCAGAGACAAGATCCTGCCTCAAGTGGAGGAGCTCAAGTATCTTGGGTTCTTGTTCACGAATGAGGGAAGAATGGAACGGGAGATTGACCGATGGACTGGTGCAGCGGCGGCAGTGATGCGATCGATGTACCTGACTGTCGTGGTAAAGAAGGAGCCGAGCTGGACACCGGTATTTACCGGTATTTTGCTCAATGTCCCTATCTACGTCACCTATGGTCATGAACTTTGGGTCATGACCGAAAGGACAAGATCTCAGATACGAGCGACCGAAATGAGTTTCCTCTGCAGGATGGTTGGACGCGCCTTTCGTGATAGGGTTAGGAGTTCTGTCACCCAGGAGGAGCTCAAATTAGAGCCGCTGCTGCTCCACATAGAGAGGAGCCAGTTGAGGTGGCTCGGGCATCTTTTTCGGATGCCTCCTGGGCGCCTTCCTACAGAAGTGTTCCGGGCATGTGCCACTGGGTGGAGATCCCGAAGAGGACCCTGGACACGCTGGAGGGACTGTCCCTAGCTGGCCTGGGAACGCCTCGGGATCCTCCCAGAAGAGCTGGAGGAGGTGTCTTGAGAGGGGGAAATTTGTGCTTCCCATCTGAGACTGCTGCCTCTGGAACACATCCCCAGATAAGCGGCAGACAATGGATGGATGGATGGATGGATTGATATTTTGTTAATGTAGGTTTTTTTATTTGCACCGCCCCCACATTCTGCCGGGCCAATAACACCTACAGCCAGCACAAACTTCTCAACACTGGTTCTGCAGCGAGAGAAGTATTTCCACCGAGTTTCTCAGCTCCCACAATTTACCAGCAGACATGGTGAAGAGTCGCAGCTCCCCGTGGGTCGTCATCCCCATGGGCAGACGACGGAGACGGTGAATGGAGAGGAATCAAGAGTGCAGCTGCATGGCCTGCGCACTAGCGAGGCTACAGATGCACAAGGCTACGGAGGCTGTGCTAATGCTAGCGAGGCTATGGGGCAGTCCCCTGAAACACCGCTGCCCAAGATCTTCCTCACCAACACCAGATCCCTGGTCGATGACTGGAGGCTACAGCCTTTTACTGTGTACCCTTGTAAATGTGCCGAGACCCATCATAATTTACATAATGTGAATTGTTGAATTGACAATTAAGATTCCTGATTCCTGATTTAAATGGTTCTATACTGTTTCTGTGCTGTTTCTACTGCAGCATAAACACAAATTATCACTCCTTAGCAATTACTTGAATATGAGATGGATTAGGTAGAGATTCCTACATTTTGTCCCTTAGAGGAAATGACTGAATGAATAAAGGCAGCTGGATAGTGGTTAAGACCACTGACTGTGACGCGGGAGACAGTCAGTCCTCAGGCAAGACCCCTAATGCCGACACGCCTACCTGCAGAGGTGCCTTGTCATGGGTACCTCTAACCTGCATGCCTCAAGTCGCCTCGAGGCGACGTGTTTTGCCCATGCTCTCTACGTGCGGTACGTGGTGCAGGACGGCAAGTAAGAATCTCATTGTGCAGGGAAAGTTGTTTCTATATACTGTGCATATGACAATAAAAAGCTTGAATTATGAATGACACTGTGGTGATTTTTGAATAGCCATGGACGAGTAATTAGAATTGAAATCACGTTCACTTTCATGTCTATGCTGCAGTGTCACACTCAGTGTTTCTACAGCAGATGATCTCTAACGTAGCCAGATGTTATCCACTCAAACAAGAGATGACTCCCAAATGAGGTTTAAGCGCAAGAAAAAAGACCTTTGAAGAAAGATTCTCAGATTGTGTCACTGTAGATGGTAAGGAGGGGGTTCTTACTGGTAGATGATCAGGGCAACAGCAACAGTGGAATGATGGGGTATGCAGGGGCTTGTGTATGAAGTATGACAGCAGGATAATTAGGAGCCCTAAAAAATAGACAGAATCTGCCCTTGAGCCAGCACGAACGGCCTGGGTACCTATGAGACGGGTGAGGATATGCTGTGGTGACTCTCCTTAGGCCAGCTGAGTAAGAGGACTGCATTTCTCCAGTGCCATCATTGAGACCGGTTGGGTAGAGCGAGAGAGAGAGGGCGAGAGGGAGAGAGGGAGGGAGGGCAAGAGAGAGAGAGGTATACAAATGCTCAGTTATAATGACAAGGTTACAATTGAGTTTAGCGTATGTTAATTGCATGTAGATATGTGAAAATATAAACCCGGCATGTGAATCAGAGAGGTGCGCGGACGCTTTGGCGGTCCATCATCACAGAAGCCAAATGTCAACATTTCAAATAAAATGCTGCCATCTTGTGCAGAAAAAGGTCAAAGACAAGATATAAAGAAAGCAAGTAGTTATGAATAATTAATTTATTATTATTTATAATTTCTCTAGCAATTTACAAACCCATTATAAATAAATGTACACAAACACATATAAGGTTAACCTTTCAGGCCATCCTGTGCAAATTAAACTACAACAGCAGTTTGCGCCATGTCCAAAGACCGGCAAACATCATGCTCAGTTGAGGTGAGTGCCACTCCTATCAGACTTTCTTGGCCCATGGTGGACCTCATATGAGTTTTAACCCACTTCAAAGCTGAAAAGCTCCTCCCACCTGAAGCCACTGACGCAAGGAGTGTCAGGAGGGGATGCAAGGCAATTTTTAGATTATTGTACAAATCCAGCAGCTTCTCACCCTAAATGTAATTAAGCATGTCAAATGGGCAGGTGGCTACGTGGTCTTAAAAGTGTGGATGAGATGAATCAGCTCTTTAAGATATGATGGTGCCCATTTATTGATTGATGCCCATTGTAGGTGAGGAGAAGAATTTTAAATTCTAATCTCAACCCTATTCACTTCCAACGCTTAAAAACACCCCAAGCTAATGTTATACGTTTACTACACAGACTTACTTATTCCTAAGTTAATGAGTTATACTTATGCTTAACATAGCATTTAAACATTTTGGTATTTGAGAATCAGACAGATAAACCCGGTTCTTTAAAGACAGTGAACAGCTGGCCTGCAAGGATAAGCTACGATTAGACATGAATGTTCTAGTTTACCCATATGATGCACTGGGTACCAACTCCTCGTAGGTTTCACCGCCCCCCATTAAGTAGATGTTAACACAGTGGAATATTTAGCATCGCAGAGAGGTTGCTTCTTTCATTAAAGCCTATTACAACCCTTTTGCGATATCATGTCCATGAAAACGAATAACAGTGATTTTGGAGTAGATCTGCGTCTTTCTGATACTGTTAATAGACATTAAAGTGTGTAGCCATATTTAGCACAAACTTTTTCATTCATTGCTAGCACTGACTGTCAGACAGGTAGCCAACGTAAATCAACATTACCCAAATATTTTGTTGCTGGCTTACCTGCTGCTAAATTACACCATTTGTACAGGACACGTATTTTATCCAGTGTAACTTCTCACTGATAGCTATCTTGTTCTTTCTACTCCTCCTCTTCCTTTCTCTTCCTCCTTTTCTGGCTGCCTGATAGAAAACAACAGTTCATGGTGATAGTTTTTGTAATTCATGGCGAGGTGTTGTAATTTGCCAGCTGTAGGAATCACCACGAAGTTGGCTGGCTGGCCGCAACTATTGAGAGGGTGCCCCCATGAGGGGCATTCCGACCCCCTTGAGGTGGATCCTGTCATTACACTTTACTGCATTGACCATCACCAAGATTAAAAGGGTGCTAACACAGTTTGTTGTTGCATTTTATTCATGACCAGTCTCAGGGCCCCCTTTCAACTTTTGGCCCCAGGCAATTGCCTACGTTGCCTGTATTGACGCAATGGGCATTGCTCCAGGACCTATTCTCCTTCTTGATGCTGCATGTTGGAGGCAAAGATTGTAGCCCACTTTTCTCATGCCAGACAAAGACTGTTCGAAGTCCTTCCCTCAAACAAGATACCATGGTCCGTCAGAACCAAAATCTCATCATACAAACACATTATTCCTCTCCTCTGCCATAAACCTTATAAACAGAGCCCTACTAAACAAACCCCACTTCAAAGCACAGACACTTACAGACCCCTACAGACTGACTAGGAAATGCACAATTGCATATCCTTAAGTGGTTTTCTGTGTTTATTGAGCATTTTTTGCTTGTGTCCTTTATGGCATTATTTCATGGTTCTTTGTTGTACACAAAACCACCAAGACTAATTTCTTAGATATGTTTAGACATTTTTGGCAGTGAAATATGATTGTCATTGTCATTCATTTGTAATACACAATTTGAATACAGAATCAACATATCTTATGGTAAGTTGGGTAATATTAAATTTGACTGATTCATGAAATGTAATCCGCCACGTTTAGTATAGCAGCTCGTTTTCTCTTTGTCCTAGCTCTAATTCAAATGCTGATTAAAGGAGACTTTACTTTAAACTAGGTGATCAAAATCGCTCTATAATAATTCATTGTTGTTTCATATGTTGTAATTGTATTGAAATTGTAATGTGTTGTCTTCGATGGACAAAAAAAAAATCAGTTTTTGGCAAATCCCATGATGTTACACAGTAAAAACAAAAAAAAAGTTTACATGCTCAGATGCACCTTATTTGGCTGGCAGTGATTTGTGTGATACAAAACCCAACAAGCAGAGAGATTAAATAGAGTGGTGTGTTGATTGCAGATAGTTTGACACACACACAAAAAAAAGATCCGTTGGTGGCTAATATGTTTGTTTGTTTGTTTGTTTGTTTTTGAGGCCATAAGAGGATCAACAGGAACGCATCGGTTGGACCTAGGAGGCAGTCACACAAACACCCACAACACTGCCAACCACAACAGCCAGGCAATGTTCCGACTAATCACAGCTAAACAATGTGGAGACACGCACAAACCCAGCAACAATCTCACAGGCCTTTGCTTCTTTTTCTTCTCTGATTGTTGTGTGTTCCTTCCCTCCTCTCCAAGGTCTTTCTGAGCCTAAAACCTAGGGGAGGTCACAATTTGTCACAGCAGTAAAGGGCAGGGGATGAAACACACCTCACCCCTCACAACCACTATCTCCCAATAAAACGTGCCTTTAGGCTGGCATGGCATAGTGATAGAAAAGAATGAAAAGAATCACCTTGTTTTGATTTTAATGCGACTCTAGATCCCATGCTTTGACTGGATTTTTTTTTTACATCAACAAGGAAAAGCATATATTTTTGTCCATGAAATAACATACCAAGTGAATACCTGCAGTCAAAACTATCAAAGTTCATTTTTATAAAGAATTTTGCATGAGATATTAGCATGAGATTTGTTTGCATAATATTTGTCAATGTATGATACACTGTGCATAGATGCTGTATATGGATATACTGTACTATATGTTTGAAGTTGCAGTCAGTTAATTATGAACAGTTTCTTAACAATTTGTATTTAGCACAGCTTACTTTGGACTCTCAATTAAGTTTCAAGTACCAATATATCAGCTTTAACTTGTTATCAGTAAAAGGAGGATTAAGGGAACACGTGTCTGCTACAGTTAGATTTATGGGTGCCTTTGTCTCCTGAAGTTACAGATATTCTCCAGAAGCATCATGCTTAGTGTCCTAGGGAAGATTCTCTTTTTTCTTAATATGGCATGACTCCCTTGAAGCACAGTACATATCTGTCATTTATCTCATTGTCATTGTTGCTGTATATGTACACCTTCAAATCCACCTTTACAAAACATTGAAGCAAAGAATTAATTTGTAAAAAGTATTCTGTTGTCACTGGATGTTATTTTGATGTTGTAATTTATTTTGGGCTGGATCCAAACACCAAAAGAAAACTTAGTGACATGAAGGAAGAAGAAGAAGAGGAAGAAGAAGAAGAAGACAGATAGACAGACAGACAGACAGACCGACAGACAGACAGACAGACAGAGATAATTTCACAACAGAAACTGTGAGTATTGCAAGAGCAAACCGACTTGTTATCCAGAGGACAAGGTTGGGAAACAGCATAACAAGCTCTGAAAAAACAGATCAGCAAAATTGAAACAGGCAGAATAAGCTAAACTAAACCTGATTTAAAAGCGACTAAGATTAACAACAGGCAGATCACAAACCAAAATAGACCAAACAATTCTCAGGAACGTAACAGACAGAGACAGAAAAGTTAAGTCAGACCAAGAAAAGTGGCAATAATGGGGAGATAAAATTTACTAGGATCTACTGAAAGGTAACTTTAAGGTTGTACAAGTGGGACTCAACAGGGAGATGGTAGGGCTGAACAATCGGATAGGGGAGACCAAAACAACAAGTATAAACGAATTCAACAAATGAAAACAATTGAAAATGAGTTCTTTGGTACAGAAAACAAACAAACAAACAAACAAACATCAAGATCAAGACCAAGATCCGAGGAGGAAAAAAAGACTACTACTAGAAAGACTGAGCAAAGCAGAGAGTAGAAGGCATATGGTTTTGTGTGTTGATCACATTCACATTTTGTATTGACAAATGTGATTTAAATCAATTCAAATCAATTACAAGCGAATACAGCAAAGGACATTATAGCAAATTATCAATTAGATGTTTTTGGTACAGTACATGAGATGAAAAATGACTTAATGAATTTGTTTTAGCTCAAACAAGGTGACGTTTAAGATACAGTTTAATTTTATTCTACAGACTAAGAAAACAAAATCTGAAAACTAATTTTCTCTTGAATCAAATAAATAAGACACTCAGTGGCTTACTGTCTTCCTTTCAGCCTTTTCAGCCTCCTAAAAAGTTGGGTTCATCAACAGGCTCTCTCCCACTCAGCTCTCCTTCACTCATCTCTGGAAAGCAGTCCAGATTCATAATCTTGGTTTTCAGAGCTCTTTTACCAGATATTGTTGACCTGCAATCATTACTTGTTTGGCGATGGTGGCTCTATCAAAATGTATTACTGTATTATTATTTGCAGTATCAATATAGTTGATGTTATCATCAATTCATTAAAACAATAACTGTGAAACCAGAGCCAGACTTTTTCAAACAAGAGAATTAATGAGTGGATGAATGAGTGAATGAATGAATGAATGAATGAATGAATGAATGAATGAATGGACAAATGGACAAAAGAACGAATGAACAAACAAACAAATGAACGAATGAATACAAAATGCACATAATCCACAGTTTACATACTGTATATAAACAGAGACACACATATCAACCATCTATGAAACCAACAATCTTTTCACCTCTACACTTCCCCCCTTCCTCAACATAACATTTCTACTGACTCATCCCCCGTCAACATTTTAGTTTCAAGTATACATTTTTGTTAATGTAGAATGATGGGATTTCATGACGAAAGTTGCAATTTATCTATTTAAGTTCACAAAAACTGGGAAATACTTTTTCTGTATTTCTTATTTTTGCGGGGTTGCTGCAGTGCTGTAGTGATGTGCTTTCCATGTAAATTTTTTGTTTTGTCTTTTTTGGGCTTTTTCCTATGTTTTAGCTCAATAGCCAATCATGGATGTTGCATCTTTTCAAGCATTTTGCCAGCGAAATCTGACACTTTGGGCATGTGAAATGTTTCTATGTGCCCTGTGTTCCTGCTAAGAGATTCCAGAAGCTCCTCTCTTGGCCTCTGAGGGCTCTTAGGTGACTCGTTTGTCATCATGACCTTTGACCACTGTAGGGCAGTGTGCCTGGAGGAATGTCTAAGATGTTTACCTTTACTGAGACTGATGGTGTCCAGGTGGCACTGTCTTTTGGTGTTCTTTTCACTCCATAAACATTATTCTCTCTGTGCCCGCTTTTATTGCTGTCTGCATTATTTGACACTTAAGTATTATCCTGAGACCCAGCAATTCATTTTTGTCCTATGTAGTGGACATATCTTTTTGGTCTGAATCTCTGAAGCCATACATGCCACCGTGTTGATTCCTGTTGGCCCTTACAGAGTCCTTTTCAATGATGTGATATTTGTGTTGGTGGAGTCTTGACAGAATTTTCTTCCTGGTTTGGGTAACGTTTAGGAATAGGGTTTGGGCTTAGAGTTTGAGTTAGAGTTGGGAAAGATACTCTTTCTGATACTCTTTCGGTTCCAGAGAAAGAGTATCAGCTGTCTCTACGGAATATTCCTTGCCCCAAAAACTAAGGTTCAAAAGACTTCAGTTGTAAATGTACAACCCCAAAGGTGGTCAGAGTTCAGAGGTAAATGTACTACTCTAAATGTGTTTATGTGTTTATATTTGGGGTTAGGATTAGGTTTAGAAC
>OMPJ01002602.1:37374-48099 GCA_900312935.1 Carapus acus
GAGAGCTGCAAGCATGGCTGGGTGTCACATGGTACGTTTCTGATGCATTCAGTACTAGCAATGTTGAGCACAAGAATTTAGATTAAAAGGATAAACAGTAAAATATCTATCTATCTATCTATCTATCTATCTATCTATCTATCTATCTATCTATCTATCTATCTATCTATCTATCTATCTATCGTTATTCATACTGTATATCTATCTATCTATCTATCTATCTATCTATCTATCTATCTATCTATCTATCTATCTATCTATCTATCTATCTATCAACAGTTTCTATCTATCATACACTGTACATACATACATACATACATACATACATACATACATACATACATACATACATACATACATACAGAAATGTCTCTGTGTGTGTATGTGTGTGTGTGTGTGTGTGTCTATACAGTATGTAGTTGTCAATGAAATGATTTATATTGTTTCCCTAGTTCTTTTTGCATGTGTTCCATATCCAACTGCATGATCTATAATTCAAATCAATGCAAACCCCAATTGTGTCCATTTGCAGCTCTGGGTAAGCTGAAAGTACATCACATGAACCTCAGCGGCCAGGTGGAAATTGTGCACTCCAATGTGGTATTTGATATCTGCAGCCTGATATTGTATGGCACACAAGCCATCCCAATTCGTCTCAAGATACTCCTGGACCGCCTCTTCTCTGTCTTAAAACAAGAGGAGGTCATCCAGATCCTCAATGCACTTGACTGGACACTACAGGACTACATAAGAGGATATATTCTGCAGGTCAGGGGGTATTTTCTATAAAATTGTTTCTTGATTGATTTTTTGACTGTGATGGAAAAGGTATGCAATGCATCTCAACAAGTATAAGGGAGAGTATATACCTCAAATGCTGTTGAAAGTTCGTAATCTAAAAATTGCCACTTAACATACTTAATTGAAGACAATACGAATGAAAATGTATCTCACAAACGGGAATTAAAATTGACACCATCAAAGTAATTGTCGTGAGTTGTCAGTTGCATGGTCAAATGTCCCTCTCTGGGTTGGGCAGTAACGCAGCTGGATTACCAAACAAGGTTAGCCAGTTCATACATTTTGTTGTCCTCATCATTTTCATGCACTTGTCTGGGTCCAGGTCACAGAGGTTGCTTTACCATCATTACCTACACAGGGCTGGGCAAATCACGCTCTGTTGAGTCATTTATTCTGACCTGACAAATGGTCCTAACATGGTCAGACACACTACATGCATTTCTACCTTGCACTAACTCACACTCTCCAGTAAACGACACATTACTGTACATCTACTTAAATATCTTTACAGACACTGATGTAAACATGCTGCAATAATAGATTGTCTACCAAACCTACATGAAGTTTGGATATGAGTGATATTACATGACAGTTTAAATTTCAATCCCAAAAGAATTTAACAGGTAACATTGAAGAGCTAATGGTGTTCAACTCCCAAAAAGTAATGTTTATATACAGTATATGATACTTATCTGCCAAGAACATGTCAAAACAGTACAGATGAAATGCACGCTGAAATACTGTGGGAATTCACAGGATTATACAAGAGGAGAATTGGGTATTGGGGGATTAGAACAGCCTTTTTCAACCGGTGTGGGAAGTCGTTCGGTGTGCCGCGTAAAAAGTAGTCACGTGCCGCCCCGCCCACCCAACTCAGGCAAGAGGATCCACCATTTACTCCACCACTTAAGCCAACAGGCTAGTGGGACCCAAACTGTGGGCATGGACAACTCGCAGCCGACCGAAAATATTGTTGCACGCACCCGCCCCCGTCGACAACTCGCGGCCGACCGAAAATATTGTCGCGCGCAGCCCTCCCCCGGGGACAAGTCGCATCTGTGCCGTGGAAATCTTTACAAGGTCAAAATGTGCTGTGGCAGAAAAAAGATTGGGAAACACTGGATTAGAATAGTAAGGAAGAATGAGGTTCTCAAATTGTATTGTGCTTCTCTCTAAATTTGACTTTGTTGATTTGAAATTTCCTTCCAAGCCTTAGAAAACAGCCAAGTCCTCAGATTAAGGCACAAATGTATAAATGGGTTTTGAGTTTGATAAAAGGATCATCAAGTATTCAAGGAAGGAATTCCTGTACTTGCTAGTGGACTAAGGGAAGAGAGGATAAACTTATCAATTCTGTCCAATCTATGTTTTCTCAAATAATTTGGACAAAACCACAATTGCCATGAATAGTACAACTTTGGTTTTGGTTCTGTAGCATTGTATTTGCACTGTATTTGCTTTCATACTGATCTGCTTCTTCTTTTGCTTTCAACTTGCCCTACCCTTTCTCCCTTCACTTCTTTCACACATATAGGATGCTGCCGGAAAGGTGCTTGATCGCTGGACTATCATGACCTTTAATGAAGAGATTGCAACCCTTCAGCAGTTTTTACGTTTTGGTGAGACCAAGTCGATTGTAGAGTTGATGGCTCTGCAGGACAGGGAGGGTCAGGCAGTGCTGGTCCCCAGCACTGGCACAAGCTCTGACATTCGCGCTTTCATTGAGCGCAACACCCCTTCTGTTGTTGATAATCTAAACTCACCCAGAGAGGGGAGGCTGAATAGCAACAACATGCATCACTTTGAGAACCTCATCAATAGTATGGCTTTGATGCTGCCTTTCCAGCTCTTGGGCTCTGCTGCAGCACCAGTTTTGGGATTATCAGCAGGACCTGCACAACAAAACCAACAGCCCTGCCATCAGCCTTTGGACCAGCATGATCAGATACAAGATGAACGGCATATAAGAGAAAATCTGTGGAGGGACAACCCTGTTTGTTTTTCCCACCTTCTAACAGAGAGCAGCCTGCACAGCCCAAACTCTCCCTCATTCACTTCAGAACTGGATCAGGGAGGAGAGAAACCAACGGACAGCTTTTCCAACACCATGCAATTCGAGGTAGAGGAGTTTGCCACCAGTGACAACTATTCTGATGGTCCCTCAACACCCTGCACCCCCACCTTGAGTTCAGAGGTAACACAGTTGTCACCTAAGGGTAAGCTTCCCTCTTTGGAGAGGGACTGTGGTAGTAATGGAGCTTTCGCTGGGGGCGGCGGGGTAGGAGGTTGTGTAAAGAAGGGTCGTGTATTTTGTGATGCTTGTGAGAAGACATTTTATGACAAAGGCACACTGAAAATCCATTATAATGCAGTGCACCTGAAGATTAAGCATAAGTGTACCATTGATGGCTGCAATATGGTTTTCAGTTCACTGCGCAGTCGTAATCGTCACAGCGCCAACCCGAACCCTCGTTTGCACATGCCTATGAACCGTAACAATCGAGACAAGGACTTACACAGTGCTCTGTGTACTAATGAGGACTTGAGTGGAGACAAAAGGCCTGAAAATGATGCACCCATCCACGCTTGCTCAGAGGAGGACAATAAGTCATTACAAAGCTGCAAGGTGAACCGAGTGGATGCAAGTTCTAAGCTCCACGGAAGCTCTTTCCCTTGTACGAGCCACAGTGGAATTCTTTTTCCCAACTTGAAAACTGTGCAACCTGTCTTGCCTTTTTACCGTAGCCTTGTTAAGCCAGCGGAACCTGTCAGTACCCTGGGTACTTTACCCTCCTTCCCTCTATCATCTTCCTCAGTGAGTGTGAGACATACTACTTCCACTGAATTCTGCATGACTGACACTGTGCACAAGAAAAAATCTCGAAAGTCAAGCATGCCAATAAAAATAGCGAAGGATGCAGTAGACCAAGATGAGGAAAATAACAGTGCCTCTGATGATGATCCCATACTACAAGTGACAAATAAAAAGAAGTATGAAAGTGGCAAAGGTGAGGGACTCTTGCATGCTAAAACACATGGGAGTGTGAGGCAAAATGGGATGTGCAACAGAACACTTAAAGCTGGAGAGAAAAGGAAGAGGGACGGTGCCAAGCAAATGCTGGATCAAAGTTTACAGATGGAGGAAAACCAGGGCCCAACAACCGCTGAGACATGCGTCATCACCTCTGCAACAGTCCCCTTTGACAGCTATCTCCAACATAATCACAAACAGAGCCTCCTGGTCTGGCAAAACTCACATGAGAGTGTCTTACGGGAAAAAGAATGTTTGAACACCCTACTTTTGTCTGAAAATGATGACAATGAGTGCAAGAAGACTAATGGAGGCAAACTCTACTTCTCAGGCTATGATAAGGGAAGCAAAGGTTATGTAGATGATTGTGGTAACCCGGGATTATCTCAACGTGATCCTGATGGTGACCTGCCACATCACTGTGAAATTTGTAGCAAGACATTTGAAAACTCCTTCAACATGAAAATGCACCACCAAAACATCCATCCAAAGGAGATGCACACATGTCCAGTAGAGGACAGCCATGTTGCCTTCCCCGTCCGCAAAGGCAGAGATAGGTAAAGGCACAATTTCCTTTGTTTCCCATTTTCATTGGGTTGTAAAAATCAACAATATTTCCATTGTCTCTGAATAAATGCTTAGGAACATTCAGCATTCCATTTGTGCAACTGATGGAATGTGGTGCTATGAACAGTTGTTCAATGATGGACACCTACAAGATACATCGGCAGACCGATGACTGCAAGCTGTGAACAGTTTTAAGATTTTGTCTTTTTACACTGACGTGGAAATGTACTGTCTGTCTAAATAATTTGCAGTTAATTTCTCCAACCCGAAAAGCTGAAAGCAAGTGCACTACTACACTCAGAAATGCGTAATACACTGGTGATGTATAACATGAATCTTTTTGAATTTCAGACACAGTGCTAATTGCAGGCTGCTTGACAAGCTGCTGACCATAGACACTTTCAACAATGTACTGTATTTACCCTTATCTCACTGCAGTGATGCTGTTTGCTGGGAGCATTGCCAGGACCAGAAGGAAAATCATCTGCGCCGAAGTGACGTGAGGGACTCTGTTGATCAGATATCTAGCATACTCAAAGGACATAATCGCATGGGTTGGGGCTTCCCAATGAGCAAAATGTCCACCACACTTGAAGACTCCGTGGTTTCTTTCTTAGGTGAAGTGGAGGGATCAGAAGGGAAAGATGTGAATGAACAGGATGGAGGAGTCCTTGACCTAAGCACCTCCTCATGTGCCCCCCCTGGTGGAGGTAGCGGCATCCAATCTCCCTGGGACTCCGATGCAGATGGTAGTGAGAAAGAAGAGGGAATGAATGGAGAGGGGGCAACTGAAATGGAGGACAGTGATGAAAACTATCATGGGATTGCCATTGGGAGCACTGGAGGAGAGGAGTTGGTAATGAGGGGGGAAAGATCTCAGACCTCAGTAGGGGCAGGGCAAGGTGGGCCTCAGGGAAATGGAGGGGGATCTCCAATAATCTGCCATGTCTGCCAAAAGGTTTACAGCAACAAGGGCACATTTCGGGCCCATTACAAGACAGTGCATTTACGTCTTCTTCACAAATGTAAAATCCCTGGCTGTGAAACGGCATTCTCATCAGTACGAAGTAGAAATAGGCATAGCCAAAACCCAAATCTCCACAGGAACCTCAATGTTGGTTCTGGTGCCCATTTTAACAAGGAGTGAGGAGAAGATGGAAAGCTCATCAGAGAATAAAGTTATTTATACAATACCTTCCACACCATCCTTTCCACACAGATGTCTCAATAAACTTACCTTTAAGAGAATTTGGCAACAGTTGGTACTATTGTCGAGTTCCTCATTATAAAGCATGCATTTATGGGTGCTCATGGCATGGAGAAAGCAAAAAAACTAATCAAACAAAGAAAAACTGACCTTAGTGGGTACTATTTGATTTTACCTAGTGACAATCAAATTTCACATCGGACCACAAATGACAAAGACTTCATGCATCATAAAAGTTCACAAACAATGTAACCTGTGATGTTCAGACTCATCGATGACTGAACCTCTATAATTCAGAATAAGAAATTACAGGACTTTGCTTTGCAAGTGAAAACAAGTTTGAAATAGGCTACTGTAAATGTGAGTGTCATTAAGTCATTCCTTCCCTTGTTTTAATGATAAATTGTCTTTTGTAGTGGAACTCTTATGTCATGTACTGGTTAAAGAGATGTGAACTAACTTCTACATATTTCATTCAGTCATTTAGACAGTGCTGTTTCCGAATGAATATTTGTTGAGATGTATAGTGTTGTGAGGTCGGCCAGTGAGTAATTGCTCTGTATTATATGGTCTAGTGTCTTTATCTCCACAGTTCTGGTTGACGCATACTACTATTGCACCAAAGACTTTTTTCAGGCAAGAGTTGTATATAGATGTCCAAGCAGGTCACATGTCAGGGATGCAGCCTTGAAATGATCACTTGTGTTGACTACATTACCCATACTGTGGTGAACTGAAAAGCAGTACTCACAAATGTTATCACTTGTGACTGAATTGTAAAATTGACCAAGCTGACAGAGAAGATATCTTGAAATCCATCCTTTTTGTTAAAAACCCATATCATTATTGAAATCTTTTCATAGATTTTGTCATTTTAGTACCCTGATTTGACCAAGGGGCAGGGTTGGGTAATGGTATCAACTGTGAATGAGTCAAGCACTGATAAGGAATCAGTATAAATCCCGTTTTTTCAACAACAACGCACAAGAAATCGATATGTCTTGAGCATTTCATGTTCTCCTGATGGGAGTTTGTTATCAATGACAAAGAATTAAGGACATAAATAAAAACTTAGCAGTAACATTATACATTTTTGTGCTTATTGTTGACATGTTTTTCTTTTGTGTTAGAAAACTAAACTGACAAAAGTATTGTGTGATAATGTTGTCATGCTATCCCACCATAATCCGTGGTGCAGGATTAGTCCATTTTCTCAAAGGTTTTTATATTTTTGTATGTTTAAGTAATGTGCTGTGTTTATATTTTTTGATTTTTTAATTTGTCAAAATCATTTGAATTTGTGCACATGCTTCAGTAGATTCAAAGTTACAACCTTTGTTTCTATTAAATAAAAGCCATCGCTGCAACAGTGTTTGCAAGAGTCTTCGGTTACCTATGGGGAAAAACTACCAATACAAAGACAAGTTCCAGACTTTGTAGCAATTACAATTGTTTTTATTTTTTATTTTTGTTTTTATTTTTATTGTTTTAAAGGCAAGAAAAGACTTGACTGGAGAAAGACAAAAACAGGTTTTCTCTCCTAAAGTACTCAATAGTTAGCATTGTATTACAACAACAACAACAACAACAACAACATCAACAACGTCAGCAACAACAATAATTTTGATTTGTATTGCGACTTTTGAGACACCCAAGGACACTTCTCAATAGAAAACGGCTTAACAAAACAAAACAAGACAGCAGATTTACTAGGCCAAGGCCTGGAAGAACATATGCCCCCTCAACAAGATTTAAAGTACTCTGCTCCTGAAGATATATCTTCTTCTGAGGGGGATGGTGAGGAGACCCAGGTTGGTAGAGTGCATGTTGCGTGAAGGATCGTGAACGTGAAGGAGGTTGGTTAAATACTGAGGGACAAGTGCGTGCAGGGATTTGTAATTGAGTATGAGAAGTTACATGGTTATCCTGCATCTGATGGGGAGCCAGCGCAGCTATTTGAGGGTGGGGCTGATGTGCTGCCTGGATTTCATGTTGGTGAGAACCCTGGCAGCTGAGTTTTGAACATGTTGGAGCCTGTCCAGCATTTTATTGGTGACCCCATGGAGGATGGCATTAAAATACTCCGGACATGAAGTGATGAAGGTGTGTATGAGGGTTACAGTAACAGAGTCAGAATGATGGCCGGAGTCTAGAGATGTTTCTGAGGTGGAAAAAGACAGATATGGCCTGAATCAAATAATAAGGTTGGGTCCCTCTCATTTGATTCACACATCAAGATTTCTTAGAGAAAGAAGCAACTTAAAGCAAGAATTTCTACAAAAAGGTGTGATTTTGAATAAAATTCTACAAGTTTACAAATACAAAAATGTTTCAACTGGCCAGCATTGACAAATACTTAATGTTTGAATATCTGTTTCCTGTCATTATCAGTAAAAATTGAGAGGAACCCTTGATGTAAACATGTGATAGGACGGTCAAACATTCACTTACTATTATTTTATATCATTTTTGTGGTTGTCATCGTCATCATCATCAGTGATAGGGTGAGGAAGGGTGGGCAATACAACTTGTTCATCAAATAAGCAGCCTGTCGTATTACTCAGTTCCCCTTACATACCAAAAGGGCTGGTGACCCCCTGTTTTAGTAACCCTCTCTAACTAAATGCATAGGAGTCCTTGAGCAAGTCATTATGTATTGTGGTTAACAGAAATATACTAATCTTTTCAAAGTAGTCTGATTGAAAAGGCTGCTTGTTGGACTGTTGTTCATCTTCATGTCGGCATTAGTTGGAACTACTGTATGAGAAGATTTTATATTCAATGATGATTAATATGTACATCCCTGCAAAATGTCAATCTGAACTCTGACCTCCCCTGAAAGGGCCTCTTTCAATAAGTGAAGAGGAAGGGTAATGGCCTAAATATTAGCGCGCAAAGTGAAATGGCATGGGGAAAATGGACAATAGACTACTCAGTGTGTTTTGGTCCCACATCTGAAAGGATATCTGCATAACGTAACAATCCAACCCATCCCCCACATATATTTTACATGACCCATCATGCAAAACTGATTCTCATCACTTCAAAGCGGAAAAACACATTTCTGACAAGTGGGCTTCTCTGGCATACTGCAGAAGCCAAGTATCAATCAGATAGGGTGTAGTGGGTTATTTTTGTCCCCTAATGTGCTGAATGTAGGCAACAATATTCAGGAGACAGTCAAGTTGATTTGTAGGGGTGATTCACCGAGCACACTGTACATACAATGGTTGAATCTACCAGCATAACCGTTTGGCACACACAAACAGTAAATATGACTACAGCAATATATTTAAAATTTGTTGAGTATTCAGTCAGAAGCATCTGCAATTGTATTCATGTGCATAATTTCCTGACTCCTCCTCAGTGGTCACTTAGCTCACCTGAAACTTTGTGTAACCAAAACAAACAAACAAACAAGCAAGCAAGCAAGCAAGCAAACAGACAAAGAAACAAACCAGTAGGCAAACGGTACACTGTTAGATTCTGATGTATTTATTTCAAGATGTTACCACATTAAGTACATAATTACTTCATCCTTTATCATCATTTATTTCAAGTAAATCTGCGGTGTGTAAATATACATGTACCACAGTTTGATTTCTCCATTTGATTTTTGGTGTGCAATTATTACAAAACCATCCAAGTGATTTAGAGTTATACATTTTATATGTTTGTCATAATTTATCATCCTCAATGACACCTAAGCATTACAATATTTGTAAATATAATACCAGTTGATTGCCTTCCATTATTTCATTATGATAATGAATTGAGCGATAGCGGTGATATCATGTCTTGCTCTCCTGTGAGAAAATCACATTGTCTCAATGTGTGGGAGAGAGTTATGGCCTTTTCTCCTCTCTAGATGTCATACTGGCATACACCTACAGTACATCATCCTCTTGATCCTCTTCCTCCTCTTCTTCTCCTACTTTCAGCTGCTCTCCACAAGATTCACTACCGTGGCTCCTCCCTCTCCACCTACTTCTGTCCTTCCAGTCATCAACTGAATCACCAACTGACCTCATGTCTTCCTTAACTAAATCCGTGAGTCGTTTCTCCCTCTTTTCCTCCTACCCAGCAGTTCCATCTCTAACATTCCCTGTCCAAAATTCCCTGTCTCCTCTCTGCACAGTACCAAACATCATAATCTTGCCTGTCTGACCTTATCTCAAAATTGGTGGTTTCAGACCACATCTCAAAATCACCTTAGTTGTTCCTCAGATGTGCAAATTTTCAATCCAGTCTAACCTTGTTACTCCCAGAAAAATATTCAGGATCTTCATTTAGGGCCACCTCCACCTAAGCCTCCTGCTCCCTTGACAGAGCCACTGTGCCCAAAGCAAACATCATGGCAAGTATCACTTTCAGTCTAGCTTTCAGTCTAGTATGGGCCTATCATAAAGCACTCCTGACACTCTCCTCCACCCATACCACTCTGCCTTCAGTAATATTTCTTTATCTTTGTTGCCTAGTTTACCCAAGGTGTTTACCGTTATCTTTTCCCTCCATTACTCCCTGCAACTTCCCCTGTCCACCTGCCTCACTCTAACCCTGCTGACTCCCATTCTTCCACTCTCCACAGCATCCACCTCCTCAGGTTATCTTCCACCTGTCCTCTACCCTCACCACAGATAAAAATCTTACTTACTTAGACTTAGTCTTCATTTGTCACTGCTACAAAGCCCTATTGAATGTGTATGAAGGTGTAAGAACATAAGTGTGAAAAGAACAAGGTGCTTGAAAACAAGGTGCTTGTAAGCAAAGGTCCATGGCTGGTGTATACTGTACCTATACATTGGATGGGAACATTGGAACCCATCTCTCTCTTTGCCACCAGATCACAACTAGAGATTGACGAGATACAACAATGCTACTGCAAGGGGGAGCCAGGACGCAAGGTCAGCGGGGGATTTCATCATCCCCCCCACAATTCGAGATTGGGTACCAAGCCCCAATAGATACAAACAGCTTCAATACAAGAGCAGCTGACCTGAGAAGGAAGATTGTGAACCAGATAGAGTCCTGGAGCCCCTGTAGAATACCGAAGCTGAGTTGTCAAGTACCCTCTAGATCTACTAGCAGATGTGAATGCGGCTCTGAAGACAATCCTTAC